>SCLH01000370.1:250082-276096 GCA_004367855.1 Oikopleura vanhoeffeni | reverse complement strand
ATATGCTTCGCATATGCTTTGAATTTGGCCTGCGTTTTGTACCCTTGCCGTCCCGAGAAAGGTACTACACTGTTTAATAAAACGATGACTTCATATGATACATATCTATTACGGTACTTTTTATATAATTCGGCTTTTGAAAACGACTCATCCGATTAACTTCTTAGATAGCTCAAAGTGAGCACAAATATCTATTGAATAATAAAATAAATAAAAATTGTCCGAATCGTACCATTTTTTCTTTCTTGAGATTACTGAAATTGTTTAATTATCCGTTTTTGTTAAAAATTGGAAGCAATTGTCTGATTCGGACCATTTTTTTAAATTTATTTTTCTCTATATTTGTGCTCAGTTTGAGCTATCTAAAAACTCAATCGGATGAGTCGTTTTCAAAAGCCGAATTATTTTGACATTTTGGCTAAAAAGGCCCAGAAAGTCCAGTAATAGATATGTTGCATACGTATCGTACTTTGGCCTCCTTTTATGGCAAAGTTTAATGGATACAGCATCGGTCACGGATGAAAAAAAACGCTATGCGTTTATACGGACATAATGGCGATTCAAACTGTTCGTTTAAACGCACTATGCTGTAGTTCTTTAAGTAGGACATTACTTTCTATATTTTCAAGACGCGTCCTACTAAACGGACTCTCCTTTTCTGTATTTTTCTACAATACGGATCATTTTAGTCTGTGAAATCATTTATTCACGATATTTGAACTCTCGACGCTCATTTTAAACTTCAATTTTAAACCATATAAACCAATGAGCGTCGAGAGTTCAAGTATCGTGAATAAATGATTTCTGACGCTAAAATGTTCCGTACCCCATAGTAACTAAATCTACAAAAACACTTAAAAAGCAAATGAGACACCACTTAATATATAAAATATGCCGCCAAACTTCGATTATTTTATACTTCTTTTAAATTATATTATTACGTGTAATGACGTTTTAACAGCAGTTTTTTGTTTAATTATTACATTTTCATAACTAATCCTACACTTTTAATTTTAACGAATAATTTACTTTTCAAAATTAACAAATAATTTTAATAGGTAACCATTTTTGGACGTGTTTATATCAGTCTGGTCTGCTCCCTGAACCACTGGTGGCTGATCGAGATCGAGAAGTTCTAGATCATAAAATTGGATTGTGTAATGTTGTAGCAAGAACAACAGCCAGTGGACAAGATTTAAGTTCTTCTGAAATAAGGGAAGGTTGTCGAAGACTTGTAGAAAAATTAAGTATATTACAGGTAAGAAAGCATTATATTTATAGTAAATAGGGTTTTATATTCTTTACTCAAAAAATTCTTAAGGGGATGGTGGTTCCTAATTTGACATATTCAAGGTGATCATGCGCGAAATAGGAAAATATCTCAGTAGTTCTGAACAACAGGATTGTAGATCCCACCTTAATTTCAAAATATCAGACTGACAATTTTTTTCGGCCTCACACTCCTTGAACCATGTCTGTAAATCGGCACACTTTCCATATTTCAAAACCTATCTCGTCCCTGGTTTTCTAATCAAAAGCTTTGATATTCACCACAGATATAGGAACGTAGTAAACTTAAAGATTCTAGGTTTTGATTCTTCTCAAATTTGTCGCACATTTTCTAGAATGCCTGAAAACCGCCGATTTTGACCATTTTCGTCCTTGTAAGCCTATCTCCTTCCTGGTTTTCAATCTTTTTGCATTTTTAATTTTTGTAAAAGTAAAATAATGAAAACCCAAACAAACTGTAGGTTTGGAATTTTTGATTACAGTGCGTAAAACTCTCGAATTCGCCACTTGAGTAGACCGGAAGTATTTTTTTTGTCGGATGAAATCAAAAGTGGGCTCAAGTTGAAGGTCTTTTTTTATTGTCTTCAAAACTGTCAATTATATTACAAAGTTTCATCAAAATTCAAAGGTGAATCGACTTTGTAGATAAAAATACTTAGAAAAATTTGAAAAATCCCAAAATTTCGAAATTTTTTTTGTTTTTTTCAAGTTAATTTGCTTTTTTAAATGAATTACAATCGATTTGGTGCATTTTTATGACATAATAACTGCAGAAAATGTAGGACCCACCATCCCCTTAAGCTTTTATAAATTTATATATAAAAAATTACAGCCCTAACTGGTAAACTTTTTGAGGAGCGTATTGGTACCAGTTAGGGAACGATCCCCGAAAAAGAGACATATACTGTACAGCCTGCAGTTTATATATTTTTTTGCAAAAAAACTTGTAATTGAAGTTTGCTATGTTTTGCTTGTACAGTAGAGTGAATTTAAACAGACAGGTTTTAAGAGTGGATTTGGGTTAAAAAGTCCTGCAAGCGTGCGTTTAAACGGACATTTGGATCATTCAAATTATCCGTTAAAACGTGGCGGACAGTTTGCATCCCAAAACTGCATCTTTAAATGCACGCTATCAGGACTTTTTGACCCAAATCCACTGTTAAAACCTGTCCGTTTAAATACACTACTGTAATCTTTTTGATATACAGTCCATGCGCCCTAACTGGAACACCACAAACTTTAATTTGCGCCCAATCTGGAACACTTCGAAAGGCCTTTTTGAGCTGGTCAGAACGAGAATTCAACACACTTTCTTCCAACAGAAAACAAATCTNAAGGTTCCAGATTGGCCGCAACCTTCAAATTTATGGTGTTCCAGTTAGGGCGCATAGACTGTATTTCAAAAACCATAATGATTCGTGAAGATCTATGAAAAATAAATAAAAAGGTTGTTTTGAAAGTTTTCGTGCAATTCTGCCTCTTGTGGCGTTGATAATTATAAGCAGAATCTCAAAAATGCCTGCAAAAACTTTCCCATTGAAAGACACATTGTCAATGTTACATTTATGTTAACTATAGTACATTGTACCACAAGGTACGTAACATTGACCATCAAAAAAAACGTCTACCAGTTGGGGAGTGAAGGCTGTACCATGAATCCCAAAAGAGGTGTCATTAGATTCGCTAAGGCGTAGGCGGATGAAGTTAAATGATAGCATTGCGTGGGCCAAAATATTGGATAGTGGATCAAAACAAATTTAGGCCACGTTATACTGTTTATAATATACACCATGTGACATTAAAATAATGGTCCATGTGACATGGACCATGTCATACATCATGTATATCATATACAGTATATCATATACTGTATATGACATCATGGTCATGTTATTTTAATGTTTCCTCATTTGAAACATTATCAAATCAAACATCTGCATTTAGAAGTATTCTTTGGAAATTGCAAGTATAATTTCCGAAGAATACTTCCCAAAAAAATCTTGCTATAGAACTTTATGATACAATTTTCAGAGATTAGGACAGTGTTCTGGAAACATTCTCCGAAAATTGTATCATACGAGTTTCGATTTTTTTTCCTCAAATTTTATACTGAAAATGACTATTATATCGAAAATCCTGCCTAGTCGTCGATTTATCTGGAGCGTCATAACTTTGATAAAGTGGCCAAGTAAATCGCGGGATTCTTGAATTGAGTCGACAATCGGGTATTGTGATTGGACACTGGCTCAAAGTTATGACGCTCGAGATAAATCGACGACTAGGCAGGATCTTCGATATACAGGGGGGCAATATCGAAAATCCTGCCTATGTGTCGTATTTTATCACTACGTCACAAATAGAGAAAGTGACCAATGAAATCACAGGATTTATATTCTTGTGACGTAGTGATAAAATACGACATATAGGCAGGATTTTCGATATCGCCGAAAGTTTTTTGCCAAAAAAATTCACCGGATATAAACCGGAATGTAATATTTTGGTAGGTTCGAATCTCGATTGACCCAAACTTTTTTTTCTTAANTTAAAGTCAGCCGTAAAGTTAAATTTTTATGTTAGTTCATTCTTATATTACACATTTACTGCTTGAACTATATTTTTGATGAATTCCTGGAAGAAAAAAACGAGTTTCGTTTTTTTTTCTCAAATTTTATACTGAAAATACCTATATAATAGATCTTCGGTTACCGGTGAACCGGTAGTCCGATGAAAAAGAAAAAATTCTCCATTGAGCTTTTTTACTTGGCAGTTGAATGAGAAAAACCGTTTCTCGATATCGCCTATGGTTTTCCCGTAATCATCATGAGTAGGGGTGGCCCCTTTAAATAAAAAACTACCTAAGTTACGATGTTATTTCAAAAAAATATTTGTAAATCAAAAAATGTCATTAACTCTTGGATTCCAAAATGTTAAAGAAAATGCAGGATATGTTCAACATATATTTTTGTACATATAAACAATGTAATTTATATACAAATATAGACATAAAGTGAGTTGGAAAGACCCTCCAGCGCGTCAATGTCTGTAGTTCAAAATAAATTACATTTTGTATATGTATAAGAATATAGGTTAAACATATCCTGCATTTTTTCGCGACAGTTATTTTGAAATATGTCGGGAAATATAAGATTAATTCATAAATTCTGGTCATGAGATTCCCAGACGTTGCAGTGAAAAACTGCCCCAATCACAAGGCCATGAAAGCGCCTTATAAAGACAAAATAACATAAAATGAATCAGTTTAAAAACAAGACTTTTAAGGCGAATTTAAAATCCGGGCAGATTTCTTAAAAATATTTTCAGCCTTTGGTCGCGTGTTTTAATGGAAAATCTATATGGGAATATTTTTCTCGGGAAATGATGCCCGGAACGTATAAAAAACGTGAATTTGTCTTTGGTCGACAAGATATAATCCCGATTCCAGGCGTAAAAGCTGTATTTTACGTTATGCCTTCTTCTTCTGCCCGATGTGCTGCTTACCCTACATCAGACACCAAGGAAAGGATTCGAAAATATGACTGAAATATATTCAATCAAATTAAGTTACAATATAGGCCGCGGAATCTTTTTGATGTTTTTTGGAAATTCAAATTTGTTTGCGTTTTTATGCTATTTGAAAGTTAATAATAACCCATAATAATATTCTCATTATATAAGCGAACGTTTTCGAATTTATTTATCTAATTCATTATCAAGCTTTTTTCTTTGTTTTTATTTGTAGTAATAATAATATTTTCGGGATTTAATTATAATTATCGAAATTTCTAATCATTGGAAATTTTTTTAATTATAGAAAATTGTATATACTTGTGTATTTTTATAAAAATTGCGTTGAAAACGCAAAAACAAATAAATCACAATAAATTTTCTGTTCTTTATTCAACTTTAGAATTGAAAAAATCCATGATAAAGATATCTTCACCAAAATTGTTTTCAAAGTTCTCATTTTTTGAAAAAAAAATAAAACTTTCAAAANTCATTTCCGGTTCACTAATAGTCATATTTCTAGAATTTTATTCAAAAATTCCTTCTCATCACTTTTACCGCATTATATTTATCTACCTTAGTCGAAAAAATGGCTTCATTCTAAACATTCGTCTAAAAGAAGATAGAGTTTGAAGTCAAAAAACTGGCTAAATCGGCGTTTAAGTGAGATTCTAGAAGAAAAAAAGTCAAAAATCGAAAAATTCCTTCTCATCACTTTTTTGTTCTCATTTATTCGCTACTTTGTGTAAATTTTGAGACGCTTTGTATGTGGGGTCTAAAAGAAGATAGATTTAGTGCTCTAGAATATACTCCCCACCTGGTGGTGTGATGTAACAAGGTTAACTTTGAGATGTGTAATCGTTAGACGAAGGCTAGATCTACAAACGAGTATCCTCAGATTTTTTACAACTGCCCTAGATTTGATCTGAGGCGTGATTGAAAGGTACCAAAAAGCGACACCCACCCCCTTAATCGAATCGGAATTATCTGAATTAGTATATAACTGATTATTTTTTAATTTTTATTTAGTTTAAAATTGGACAGAAATCGAAGTGAAAAATGCCGTTGGGAACCCCCTTAACCAATCAGAAATATTTTTAAAATGTGGATCCAACATTTTTCTGCTAATTAACGACTTAGATGGAAGCCAAATGTTTGTAGCCAAGTTTCATCAAAAAAATTCGTTCTGGTGAAAACCCTTGCTGTGAACTTGAATACTTTACTGATTTGGGTTATGAAGGAGTTAATATGACATGAAAAAAGTCAAAATAATATTAGGGAATATGTCTATTTCATAGGTCGTTTTCTTTGCCCAGTTTTTCTCATTACAATTTATACTATATGAGTCAAGTAGTTTGAAACGACTAAAATAATGGACTTTTGTTTCTGCTGAAAACTCTTTAAAATACGTGACTATTTTGAGGCCGCGCTATTCGTCAAATTTCTAGGCCAATTGCCGCACGAGTTGGCCTGATGAGATTACCACTTATTTCCAGGCGTTTCAAACTATTTGACTCATATAGTAAGGACACCGGATATAACGGAAACGCAGTTTAAAAAAATGTTTTCAATAAGAGAACGCCCTTTTTAGTTAAAAGTTTCTAGTTTTTCAAAAATAGTTTCAACTTAGAGGGGTGTCTATAAAAGTTTACTCGTGTAATTTTCGGGAATAGTATAACTTCGATGGCATAATGCAAGCACGACCGAATTTTTATATTTCTGGCTGTCGTGAAAACGATATAAACCGGCAATAATGAAAATAAACCGGTCAGACAGACTCGTTGCCGCAAAAAGCTGAAATTTACCAGTATACCGCGAAAAATCGAACCGATTTTATTTTCAGTTTTCTCGATAGAAAATTAAGGTCGACATCTAACCTTCGGGGGATAACATTATTAATTTCAAAATTGTAGGTAAAAATAAAGCGCGTGCTATTTAAGAGGAACAATGTAACATTACCGTTTATTTTATAGAACTGTTCTATCGAGGTCTCAACGACCATATAAATGTAAGCTTCTGGACCTTATTTATGGTTGTGGATCTTGTTTTATTGAAAGAAATTTTTTAACCCAATTATAGACCGAAAAAACCTTTTATATTCAGCAGTAATAAAATAGTGTTTATTATAGTATTTAGCATGATGTATCAATGTCGAATGTAACAGTAGTTCAATAAAATATCCTTTAAAGCGGTTCCGGTGCGATGCATTTCTGAGGAAAAGGAGAGCAAAATCTCTCAATTTGATACTATGCGCAAAAATATATGCAAAGGTTACTCAAAAACATAAAAAATAATTTTATGCTCGAGTGTATTTATCAGTTTTAATAGTGCTGGTATCTCTATCATGGAAATTTGTGTTTTCAATTTTTAAGTTGCATTAAAAACACAAAAAAGTTTATTTTTTTCAAATATTTTGTATTTAAAATTTCAAACTAAAATTTTATGTGTTCAAAATCGTCTTTTTTGAAAACCTGAATTTCATAATAAAAAAAATATGTTTTGCGTATTTCATGCAATTTAAAATAAAGCTATGATAAAGATACCGCCACCAGTTTAAATATATCCGAGAAAAGTAAAAATAAAATCACGGCAACCTCCTTAAAAATTAAGTTATTGAATAATATCTCGTTTATTTTTTATTTCGTTTTTGATTGATCGTTACTGAGTTTGACTTTCACTCTGTAAAATTTTGTCTGAGCTGGAAGACAAAATCGATTTTGACTTCTGCGAGTTATACAGTGGAGAGGCTTTTCTGTTATTTCACCTTGTATAGTAACGTTCTTATAAAGGGATTAAGATATTTTTTGATGTAAAAAATAGTTCAACACGTGCTCTTCAGCGCCTCTTTATAACAAATATGTCACGATTTAAAGGCTTGATATCGATAATTTTGTGAATTTGCACCGACAAATTTAATTCGCTTTTTAGCAATGTGTAAATTGGCGCCTAAGAGAAGTTCAAAATAAACTTTGTTTAACGCTAGCTTCAAGAACTGTTTTTTAGATACCTCGAAATTAAGTATGAGATAGCTCAAAATAGGCATATACGATCTTTTTGAGTCATTATTGAATTTTGTATATATTTAGCACCACGGAGCCGCTTTTCGATTTCTGGTATTTTATCGGTTTTTCGAGGTATTTAAAAAAATATTTATTTGCGTATATCGAAAATGATCCCTACTGGGCCTTTTACATCACGCGTTATGTGATAGGTCACTTTCACAAAGTTATGACGCGTGATGTAAAAGGTCCAGTAGAGATCATTTTCGATATAATGATAGTTATTATTTTTAAAAATTTGCGTGCGCTTTAAATTTTTTCAGAGAACAATTGTTAAAAAATTTATGAATTTGAGAATGTTGCTCTCGAATATGCCCTGAAAAATATTTATATTTTTATCCCGTGACTTGTCAACACATTCCGCCGGCGGAGGTAGCCCTAATAATTTCAGGCAATTTTCATGAACAAAGTAGTAAATAGATCGACTTGCTGACAATAGAATATAATGATTTGTTTCTTCGTTGAAAACGACAAAAACAGAATTTCCAACTTGAAAATTTTCTCTTTCAAACGTGGGTGGCGTTGTGGTCCCTTCTTCGCGAGATAATAAGGGGTGGCACGATTGTGACATTAAATCGCCAGATTCCCCCACAGTTTTCGAAAGCTGTAACATTTCAATTTGATTTGTCGATAATTCATCTTCGAGTGATAAATTTTCTCATTTTTGGTATTTTAAAGTTTTGGTGATAATGAGGTCATCACAAAATTTACCTATATCATAGGGTAATATTGTGGAATAAGAGGGTCAAATTACTCTTTTGAAAATTCACTTTCACACCGAAAATTTAAACCAAATATCGAAATATATCTGGAATTGATACATTTTGTAATATGAGTCATTTTGTAATTCGAGCCTCTTATAACATATTCCAAAATATGAACCCACAATTTTGGCAATAATTTGAATGATGGTGAAACATTTTTTCGTCAAAATTTATTAAAGATTTTTTTTACATACAAAAACTTTGGTGTACCCAGGGCATGAATTAATCAACACTCAATTCTAAAATTTAAAAAAGAATCGGACGAAACAATTTTTGACGAAAAAAGTTTCTGACGAATGAAGAAAAAATATTTACCCACAATTTTTTAAAGTTAAAATTGATAGTATCAATACCATTCCTTTAGTAAGATGTTCGTTTTCACCCTGAAGTTCTTCAATTTTATATTTATGATCTTCAGTGACTTTATGAAATTCTAGAATTTCGCTTCTCAAATCTTCGGTGATTTTTTTTTGATTTTCAATTATGGATTTCTGCTTTTGCAGCTGTAAATCATCTGCATCATGAGAAATCGTTAATTCACGATATTTGTTTTGTTCTTCCTCGAGCGATAAAATATTTTCTTTTAACTTTTTCTCCAGTTTTGCGCTTTCGAAATTTTCAAACTCTAACTTTTGTTGTAATTCTTTTATTTTCATTATAAAGTCATTTTCAACCTTTTCTAGCTTCGTACGGAATGGAAAAATATTGACAGAAAAAAAGAAATTTGTTTCAAACATAAGAAATTTTTGTCCGACAAAGAATTTATTAAATTTAAAAATGTTTCGAAAAAAATGTATTATTGAAGGGTAGATAGTAATTCGCAGAAAATGTAATTCGTCGAAAAATCTGAAATTTCGATTTTTCAAAAATAAACACAATTTTAACTTAAAAATCGTCTTGGCCATCTTTTTCAGCGGTGAATTTCATCGTAAAACCCAATACTTCATGTTTTTATGTCGAAGATTATGAAAGTTGAGGCTAAAAAACTCACTTTTTATGAAAATAGTGCCTTTTTAGCAAAAACTTCTAGANCGAATTACATTTTCTGCGAATTACTATCTACCCATTATTGAACCGGAAATGCTTCGAAATCATTAATTTTGTGATGATGAGCTATAATGAGCTATAATTTTTATATTCCTGACTTTGAATAAATTTCATTAGCACAATTTCTATTAGCTTCTGTGAATTCTTCAGCTATCCTCAGTTTTTCACTAAATCCACCTACATTTAATCCAGCGCTTATCGTCTGACTAGTTTGAATTGATACAGAATCACAGGCTGGAAACGCGGTCAAACCAATCGAACTTGTCAAATTTGAGGTTTGCTGGTCAAAGTCTTTCGTCATAGTTGAAGTCTGTTGGTCAAAGTCTTAAATTATATTTAATACTTTGAACTTTTGGAAAATATTATAAAATTAAATTAGGCACGATCTTATGTCGTTTTTTTCACCTGAACCACTGTGATTTCGATTGAGAGAACTAGACAAGATAGCCACAAATGGGTTTTTGCCTTGGGAAAAAATATACGGTGAAATTTGTTTTGCACCCTAGGTTTAATACGTGACCAGAAATCAGTCATGGAAATTGCTCAAAATTACCGGAAAAAACGTTTTCTTGCGAATTACTGGTGAACAGATATTTTTCTTCGGAAGTGAAATTTCAAAATCTCTATTTGAAATTTTCCATGAGAAAATTTATTTATTACAAAAATTAATTCAAGCAATCAAAAATTGACCAAAGAGTTACTTGCTTACTATAACTGAAACTCATAGTTGAAGTGTGATTATATGCTTTTATTGGGAAAATAACTATTTTTAATAATTAATCGTGATCTTTACAACAAAATTGGCCTTAAGGGAGTGGGTGTCGCAAATTTGAGCCCTTTCAAGGTCATTTCCCGTCAAACTAGCAAGAGGTGCTTTCCAAAAACATTTGTAACTAACAGAACCAACCTTCGCGGTTTTTGAACTTAACAGAATCTGATACGATCCCACTTACGCCGACACTACGCTTTAAAAGTTCTTAAAAGACACGCAGTTTCGTACCTACTCCTTCAATATTTCATCTTTTTTATTATTTTTTTGTGTCAGGCCCAAAGAAGCCTCACACATAATGCTTTTGTCTTTTACTCGAATTTTGCTTTTGGCGGCCAAAAAACGAAAACAAAAATTATTGATTTATTTATGATTAAATTGAAGTGCGCTTATTTGTTTTCTTTTTGACGCTACCGAGTTTAAATTGCACCAAAATCCTTAAAGGTGTTTGAATTTACGGAAAAATTATTTTGAGCCTTTTTCTGGTTTCTAAATTTTGTCAAAATTTTAGGCTCAAAATGAAAGTTGACATGGCCCCCCAGAGACGCCGAGCAAATTTCAAAAAAAAACTCTCTATTTATTGTCAAACAATCTGTGTGCTTTCAGATGCAGTATGAGTCGAAACTGTATCTCTCAAACTGGTGAGGAGATAGCTTTTGCCTGAGCCTCCCAAACTGACCATTTTCAACAATTTGGCTAAAACGAAAAGTTGACATGGCCCCCAAGAGACGCCGAAGCAAAATTTTCGAAAAAAATCTCTAGTTTATTGTTGAACACAGTCTTGTGCTTTCAGATGCAGTATGAGTCGAAACTATATCTCTCAAACTGGTGAGGAGATAGCTTTTGCCTGAGCCTCCCAAACTGATCATTTCAAAATTTTTAATTTTTAGTTTTTTGCGTTTTTGTCGCGCGAAAGCAAATTTAAAACAAAAGCAATTTTGCACGATTTGTTAGGCTTTTCCAGGCCTCACACAAAAAATGATGAAAATTGAAGGAGTAGGTACGAACTGCGTGTCTTTTAAGAAGCTGTTTAAAAGCGTAGGTGTCGGCGTAGGTGGGATTGTATCAGATTACTGTTAAGTTCAATAATACCGCGAAGGTTGGTTCTTGTTAGTTACAAATGTTTTTGAATATCACCTTTGAGTTTGCGGGAAATGACTTGGAAGGGCCTGCAAATTTGCGACACCCACTCCCTTAAAGGCCACTCCCTTAAGGCCTTATTAAAAAAGTTAAAAAAATAACTTTTGATTAATAATACATTAATATAATCAGACTTAACAAGACGTAGCTCAGATCCTTGTGCGTCGATTCCCGAAAAAATAAAATTTTCGAAGACAACTGTGTGCTAGTATCACGTGATATGCTGTATCTTGCTTTTCAAACTATATTTTCTAGAACTAAAAATGAAAATTGTAGAATTTGAAATTTTGGATGCAAAAATATAACCTTTCAACTTCCTTATGCAAAAGAAATTGAAATTCCAACTGCCTTGGGCTTTCTTTAAACAACGTCCAAAGTTGAGCCGATATATCGGCTCTGGTGCCTTGGCGGAACTTTTTTTATATGCTCACAAGGGTTAATAAAATAGAGCCTCATATTAAACAAAAGATCAGTATACTTCATTTTGGCACAAACCGGAAAGTTTGAATTGTTCAAAATGCAAAAAAATAATAACCGGATAGCCACCGAGTGTGGGTTAGTTTAACGTACCGACACCAGTCGCTGTTTCACACTGTGTTTCGTTATCAGTTGATAAATCAGGAATACTTATATTTCCCTCAATTTCATCTTCTGCCAGACTAGGTAAATTCGGAGAAAGTGGAATCGATTCTATATTATCATCTTGCAGGGGGATATCCCGATCCTTTAAAAATCCGTTTAAAACCAAGTTTAAAGAAACGGGAACTGCTTCTCTGCGGGATCTTTCAATTTTACAATATTCTTGGGCAACTTCCCGCTGCCTCTCATGCCAGGAAGAGAAAATTTTGTGGAATTTTTTTCGGGCGACAATTTCGGATAAAACGTCGAGAACGTCAAATTCAGAGGGAATTTGGCTCAATTGTTCGTTATACTTCATCAGGCGCTGAATTCGACGCCGGGTTTTGATTAGAGAACAGTCAGCAATATAAAGGTCGTTTTGACGCCTGAAGGAAGAAAATTTAGTCATACAAATTTGTTTCTTTATGGATCCATGTTTTAAAATCCTAAATTAGTTTTTTTTAGTGGAACCGGCCAACCATGTTCAGCATAATAACTCGAACGCCATAACTTATGGCCCATAAGAGATATCGACTAACGGTTTTCTGTATCATGGACCCAAGTAAATTTGTGACACGGAAATTTTTTTTGTTTTTTTCTAGGTCAACCGGATCGTCGGTAATTGACGGTCCAAACCGGTAATATCGGTTTTTACAAAATCCAACACTGAAAACTTTTGTAAATATACTTTCTGGGATAGTTTTCAAGAGGAATTTTTCGGCAATAATATTTTTGAAATTTGACACCACCCAGGGGGTCAAATCACACTTTTTTGAATCTTCAGTGATCTAAAGATTTTCTATAAAAATGGCGGTAGAGAGCTACAAATAAGAGACAAAAGAGCACCTGTACCATAAGCTTAGACATTTTATTGTTTGCGGATTTTGTACACAATTGTTAAGTACTGTAAAAAATAGCACTGATGATGACAAATTGATTGTCGAAATATATATGTTACAATAAATATTCACTTTATTAATGACAATTATATAAAAAATATACTGTCGTGTTTGGCTATAAGGACAGGCAAATTTTTGCCGGTTTGTCCATGTTGAAACTGTGTTTTGCCATATAATAAAAATTTCACTAAAAAATCGAAAAATAAGCGCTAGAGAGCTAAAACTGCAAGCCAAATGTGCGCACGACTTAGGCGCACCTCTCAAAAAGATGAAGGGTAATCAGTCAGCTGGTTATTGTTTTTTCAAAATAAAATTATATATTTCAAGAAAAAAATTCAAAATTATTTTTTGAAAACAATTTTTTCTGTAAATAACATCACCCAGTTGACTGATGTCTGTTAAAAAGTACCGCTAAGTTTTGTATTCCATTTTCGGCGTGATATCATAGAAAATCTAGAGTCTTTAAATGGCAACTTCGTCGTTTCTGGTCTATTATTCCTGAATTGTTGGGCGTTTCTTCTTTTAATCAACTTGGACTGGCGGATAAGACTTTATAGGATTTTGAAGATTTAAACTATTATTAATTTTAAATACTCACAATCAAATTAAGGAGGAAGTTAATTTTGTTAAAATATCAACTTTTGTTCTTTGTAAAGCCAAATTGCACGATCTTAATAAAACAAAATATTAGAAAAGGTGAGCTACATGATGAATCGTACAGAGGTTATGGGTTCAAACACGATTAGGGCAAGAAATATAATATGAAGAAAACTAAATTAATACGGCAGTAAACACGAGATTGAGAAATAACAGGTCTTTGGTACTTGGCTGGAAATTATGCAGGCTTGACAGAATAATATATACAATTTTTTGAACTACCATGGAAAATTATTAAATAAATATTGAAAAGTTCATAAATTACTTTTTTGTAGGTAGCTTTTTTTTTAAAGTGACCACCCCCCTGTTAGACCAAACGGTAAGAGATGTCGGGAAACGGTTTTTTGTATTCCGATAGCTAAGAGATTTTAGCCGAAGAGAAACTTTGTCGATTTTTGGACCCCGACCAGTTGACCGGTAATCCGCGGAAAACACCGGTAATTGGCGGTTTGAGAGAACCCATAGTAAACAGTTTAAAATGTGGTTGGGGGTTAATTTTCAAGAAAAATTTTATGCTTTTTTATTTTGACACCAGACACCACCTGGTGGATAAACACGAAATTTTGTATCTCGACACTGGTTTTTATCTGAACCTAAAAATGTATTCCTGGTATTTTTTCAAGAGAAAAATTTTGGCTTATTTATTTTGACACCAGACACCACTGGTGGAGTGAACCATCATTTTATATATGGAGAACTGGTTTGTTATCTGAACCTAAAATATACTATCTATGTAACTTTTCAAGAGAAAAAATATGCTTTATAATTTTGGCAATATTATTTAACCCATATATTTATGGCAATATAAAATTTAACCCAATTTATGCAAAAATTTCTCCAAAAAAGTGCTTTTTACAGCACCAGGTGGCATAAAAATCAATGCCAAAAATTTTCTCTTGAAAAGTCACTCCAAATAAGTACGTTTTAAGGCCCCATGATATTCCAGTGTCGTATTCAAAAAGTGCTCTTTACGACACCGGGTGGTGTCCGGTGTAAAACACAAATAGCCAAAAATGTTTTTTTTTGAAAGTCACCCTTTAAGTATAAAATCATGTTGAGATTATGATTAGTTCTCTCAAAACCGCCAATTACCGGTGTTTTCCGCGGATTACCGGTCAACTGGTCGGGGTCGAAAATCGACAAATTTCCTCCGATATAATTTTTTCTTTGAATAAGAATATTTTAGCGTATTGAATCTTGAAATTAGAAATTCACATTGAATTTTACTATAACGGGCATTTTGAGATCAATAGTGAGGGTGATTTTATTTGGAAACCTTTTTCTTCAGAGTTGGTGTGTGATTAGTCACATGGAAAGGTTTCGAGGACGCACCAGAAATATATGTGTGGCCCTGGTTATAACACTGAAGATTATTCGAGAATGTTGTTACAATACAAATAAGAAATAGGTAGGGTTGTGCGATTTTCGCGGTGGGCATCTCGCTGTGATTGGCTCACTCCATAATAATAAGCACTTTTCATTGGGACAGAAAATTTAACTCCAAAAAACGAAAACTAGTTACCTTATCACTGGTAATTGGATTGCAAGATGAAAAAAATTGCGATGTATCAACTCATGCCCTGAGATACTTCGGAATTTTTGAATCGGATGTACATTGAGGTGTCTTTAATAGGACGCGTCCTAGGATTTTGAAAGTACTGTCAACAAAAGTACTTTACTGTTCATAATAGCCATGGTACGAAGTATGTTACATACTGTATGTATCGTGACATGAGATTGTTTTGAGTTGACAGTAATTACTTTTCGTTTGACAGTACTTTCAAAATCCTAAGAACGCGTCCTACTAAAGACACTTTGCTAAACCATCTCGAAAACATTCAAAATCCTTCGATTATTACTTTTTCACTTTGCTAAACTTAAATCTCGCCATAATTATAACCGGCCAAATCGAAATAGCCTTCATTTTTCAATTTCTAGAATTTTTTTGCGGCCATGTTATGAGAACCACGTAGAATCTTGGACTGTATGCAGCTATACACATGAAAACGATAAAATTGTCAAAGGTAGTTATAAACAGTAGAATTGGTGAAATTAAAAAAAATGCCTACGCGTTTTTTAGGTAATAACGTCTTTAAGGGGTATTGTTCTGAGGGAACAGACTGAATAAGCGACAAAACCGGTTTTTTGCATTCTGAATGCTTACCGAATTTGAAATTTTTTTTTTTTCGGTCATTTTGGCATTTTGATGATTTTCCGGTCACGTGATACCAAGGAAGCCAAAAAAATTTTTGTACCAGCATATTTTTTTAAGGTTTAGCATGCAGAAAACTATTTGTGGCTATCTTGTCTATTCTTCAGTCAAATCACAATTGTAACCAAAAAAACGACCTAATTTATCTTGGAAAACACAATGTTTAGGTCGTTTTTTTTAGGTGGGCTTCACTTGTGATTTCGACGTGGGAGAACTAGACAAAAACAAGATAGCGACAAAGGTTTTTGGCAGTAAAAAATTGAAAAAAAAATACGGTAGAAAAATTTCTTGACTTCCTAGTGTGGATCACGTGACCGGTATCAGTATCGAATTGGCTCAGAATTACCGAAAATAGGTTTTTTGCGAATTCCGGTGACCGGTATCACCGGAAATAAAAAAAAAGAAAAATTTTCACCACTACAAATCGGTTACGATTCAGTTGCAAAAAACTTGTCGCTATCTAGTCTGGTTCTCTCAGAACAGATACCCCTTAAGTGGTCTACCTAAAAAAAAGCGACCTTAGGTTAATCAGCCGTATTTCAAATTTTCGATTTTAAGAAATCATTTCAGAATCATGAGTAGGTAAGGTGATTTCATAAAAATGGAAATGTTAAAGATGAAATAAATAATTTACTGGTACGATACGTATGTAACATATGTATCAAACCAAGGCAATCTTTTCATGGCACAGTAAATTAGTTTTAATTAAACCATTACTCTACTGTATTAGAAATAAAGCGTATCACATATATTTTCATAATGATCGGACTTTCACACGAATCATTTCAGTTAAATTATGAACAGCCGTGGCCATGGCACACTAAAAAAGAAACCCCAAAAGGCACTTGACACAATTGGACTTCAAAAATATCAATGGATAGGGTACTTGCTATAGCGGTACTTGACACACTGGTGGTTTCTTTAGGATAAGCAAAGCAAAAAAAAAAACCACCTATGGAAAAATAACGGAACGACAATAAGCGCAGGGCACATAATTGAGGGTCTGAAAGGCGCTTGGCACAACCAGGTTATGTAAAAAATAAACTTACCACATTTAATCCAGATGAAGTCTTCCCATGTACCTCATTTTAAACTTTATCTTTCCACTTGTAAGCGTATACCTCGCGCATCAGCATTGGCTTTTTCGGTCCACTGATAATTTTACTGAACGGCCGATATCCATCATTCCTTGAAATTTAATTAAATTTTGAAACTTTAAATGGGCACGGATTTTACCTATAACGTTGAATATCAAAGACCCCAAAATTCCGGAAGAAAAGCGAGTAAAATTGTCAATCTTGGTCGAAATATCATTGTTATTCGTTGTTGACAAATTGATCCACCAACAATGTACTCAACCGTACTCAAATAATCTAAACTTATCCTAAAATGCACTAAGTTCATATTTCATCAAAGATCCTGTCCTTAATTATTTTCCATCATCAGCAACACGAATCAGGGAGAAATTCCCCGTTTTTCATAATTGGGCATCAACGGCCTTCCAGGCTAAATAGCACAGAAACGAAGAATAAAAAAAATCAAAAAATATTCACTACATTATTAAGGTCATTATTCGTCAATTTTCCCCACTACAATTATAAAGTGTTGTTTTTCCATATTCGAACAACTTCGAAATGGGCCATCGTGTCCATCATTGTCCTACCAACACGACAGTAGTTATAAGTTTGCTTACCCAAAAATCTCGAGCAGAACCTTTCTAGAATGAGTAAATGTCGATTTTTTCGATTCTATACATTGTTCTGTAAACTTCCTCACGACGGTATGATTACTCAGCATAATTTTTAGATGGTTATTACTGGTTTGAAATATTTCATTATAATTTTGATCACCATGCGATCTCTCCAGAGAGGCTGTTCGTCGTATTGATTCACAAATTTTTGACTGTTCTTCCAAATATTTTTCCGTTTTCATAATTTCTTTTTCTAAGTAGGTTATTCGCTTTTCTGTTTCTTCGAAGGGACTAAAATTTATTACAATGAAGGTCACATAAAGTTTTTGTTTAAAGATTTTGCTCATTTTTCAACAATTTTCGCATTTTCAAAATTTCCCCACATAAGGTGTTTTTTTAGGAGCTACGCCCAAATGACGGCTTTCTGGTATTTTGGAACCCCCATAAGACTATATATTGGCAGATCGAGAATTTAATTCCGCGACTCGCGTTGGATTTTGTTTTTTTGAATTTCGACCGTTGACCGGTAATGGCGGATTCCGGTCGCGTCAATTTTCAAAGTTGTTTCAATCAGGCCAAAATTCGGTCTGTAGACTAATACGGTACAAGGAGTTCGAATCTGATATCAGATTTTTTCATGACGTCATTATGAGTCATATTTGGGGTCACTTAGAACATTCATTGAAATATAACCTTTATAGATATAAACTTAAGAACAAGCGTAATTCAGTGCCAGAATTCAAATCTGATATCAGATTTTTATCGATGACGTCATTATGAGTCATTTTGGGTCACTTTAGAACATTCATGAAATAGAACCTTTATAAGATAATAAAAACTCGGCAATAAGGGAATTGATAACCAGGAATCAAATCTATATCAGATTTCACTTCTGACGTCATTTGAGTCATTTTTGGTGACTTTGGAACATTTATTAGAAATAGCCTTTATAGATATGAAAACCGCCCATATAAGTAATGAGTACCAGGAATCCAAATCTGTTATCAGATATCACTTGTGACGCCATTAATAGCTCGACGAAATGAAAAAGAAGTTTGAAATGCATTTAATTGTGCGAATTTTTTTTCAAATTTTAAAATAGCAGAAATACCGATTGAAATAAAAATTGAGCTTTTAGAGTCCAAATAAAAACATCTTCTTCATTTTCTCTGATATTCTGGAAATTTCTCCGAACAAAAATACGAATTTAAAAAATACTAATTAATAAAAAATACACGAAATAGTGTCATTAATATATATAAAATAACATAATTCTTAATAAAGCAACTTAAGAGGGTACTGGTAGCTGATTTTTCATTTTGAAATTCTCCTTTTCAATCTGAAGTAATCTGATTATTAACATACACTACTTATCCGAGTTTTCATATATAGATCACGGGGCTCCTTGTCGTTTTTCACTAGATTTTAAGCCAAATATTTATGTAATGCTGCTTTTTGAAAACAATTCATCCGATAACATCCTTAGATAGCTCAAAATGAGCAACAAATATCTCGAATAAATAAAATGAAGAAATTGGTTTCATGGACCAATTTATTCAATGTTTTTCTGATATTAGTGAGATTGTTTAATTATTAGTTTTTCTATAAAACATTTGGAAACAATGATCGATTTCGGAACAATGTTTTACTTTATTATTCACAAGATACTTGTGCTCAGTTTAAGCTATCTAAGAATGTAATCCGGTAAGTTGTTTCAAAAGCCGAATTATATAAAAAATTTTGGCTAACAATTCAGTAAAAACCGCCAGGAGTCCCGTAATCGATATATTTAATTGAATGTTATGGAGTGACGCTATTATGGACCCATATTTACGTCACAGATGAAATCTAATATCAGATTTGGATTCCTGGTACTCAATTACTTATAGGGCCGAGTTTTCATATCAATAAAGGCTATTTCTAAATAAATGTTCCAAAGTCACCCAAAATGACTCATAATGACGTCAGAAGTGAAATCTGATATTAGATTTGGATTCCTGGTTATTCAATTCCCTATTGGGCCGAGTTTTTATATCTATAAAGGTTCTATTTCAATGAATGTTCTAAAGTGACGCCAAAATGACTCATAATGACGTCATCGATAAAATCTGATATCAGATTTGAATTCCTGGCACTGAATTACGCTTGTTCTTAAGTTTGTTATATCTATAAAGGTTATATTTCAATGAATGTTCTAAAGTGGACACCAAAATGACTCATAATGACGTCATCGAAAAAATCTGATTCTCAGATTGAACTCCTTGTACCCGTATTAGTCTACAGACCGAATTTTTGGCCTGATTGAAACAACTTTGAAAATTGGACCGACCGGAAATCGCGCCATTACCGGTCAACCGGTCAGAAATTCAAAAAACAAAATCCAACGCGAGTCGCGGAATTAAAAATCTCTCGATCTGCAATATATAGTCTTATGGGGTTTCAAAATACCAGAAGCCGTCATTTGGGCGTAGCTCCTAGAAAAAAAAACCACCTAAGTCCTTACCGTGAAATATCCTGTAGAAGACGAATTAAATTTTTCCGAATTTGAATTGTCGAATCTAAAGAAGTTTTGTCGAGGGTAGAGATCGAACTATCAATCAAATTTTTGAAAGAGCAATTTCCTTCTAAATATTCCAACATTGAAATTTCATCTCTATGTATTGATCTCGGCATTTTTGCCATTTTCAGTTTTTCAACATTTTCTAGAGCAACTGTTTTGTGTTTTTTTATTAGATTTGAATACGATAGACTAATTAAAAATTATTTTTGATTCATAAAAATATTCCATATACAAATTTAGGGTCCTTAGGTGTTTTTTTTTAGGAACTACGCACAAATAACGGCTTTCTCGTATTTTGAAACCCCATGAGGCTATATATTGACAGATAGAGAAATTAATTCCGCATCTTGCGTTGGATTTTTTGTTCGGATTTCAGACCGGTTGACCGGTAATGGCGGATTTCCGGTCGGTCCAATTTTAAAAAGTTGTTTCAATCAGGCCAAAATTAGGTCTGTAGACTAATACGGGTACAAGGAGTTCGAATCTGATATCATTATTTTTCGATGACGTCATTATGAGTCATTTTGGGGTCACTTTAGAACATTCATTGAAATATAACCTTTATAGATATAAAAACTTAAGAATAAGGGTAATTCAGTGCCAGGAATTCAAATCTGATATCAGATTCGAACTCCTTGTGCCCGTATTAGTCTACAGACCGAAATTTGGCCTAATTGAAACAACTTTGAAAGTTGGACCGACCGGAAATCCGCCATTACCGGTCAACTGGTCTGAAATTCGAAAAAAAAATTCCAACGCAAGATGCGGAATTAAATTCTCTATCTGTCAATATATAGTCTCATGGGGTTTCAAAATACGAGAAAGCCGTCATTTGTGCGTAGTTCCTAAAAAAAACCACCTTAATTTATGATCAAACTAAAAATGACGAAGAAACACTTTCCTTTCAAATTTAACGAAATTTGTTCAAAATCATTTTCAAATGTATTAAACAGATCGTCGTTACTAATCAAATGCGTTTTGTATTGCGCGCGAACAAGATCCAGGTTTTGAATAGCAACTTTTACAGAATACAGATTAAGGCGATGACAATTTAAATTTTCTCTGCTTTTCTGTAGCCACTTAAATAATTTGTTAAATAAACGTTGGCGACAATAAAAAACAGGCCGAGCCAAATGACTTGAAAGTTTTAGGTCAAATTTTCACATCAGAAAAATGACCATTCAAAAGATTGTGAGGGTTTTATACGACTTTCGGCTGTGTTGTCCTTATAGACACAGACAATAGTAGGTATTTTTGAAAAGTGCGTAGGTCAAAAACGAATCTTGTGAAATTAATTTAGAGACAATTTTTAGCAAAATGAGAAGATCATCTTGCAGATTATATCCATTAAGGTGCTTGCTGGGCCTTTTATGCCACTATTCAGATTCGGGTACTTGGTGTCATTTTATGTTTATTTTATGCATCAAAAAACAACACCAATTACCAAAATCTGAAAAGTGGCATAAAATGTCAAGCAAGTACCGTAATACATATATTTTATCCCAAGAAAATGTTTTCCATTTGTAGGTAAAATGTCTGATAAAATTGGCGGAAATAAAGTATACCATCAGTGAATAGATTACGGCCAGTTTAACTAAAATTCAAAAACTAATATTCATTCATTTTTACATCGTCTTGATAGTTAGACAGTCATCGTGACATAGAAATATCACATTATCTGACGAAAGATTTCTTCACATATTACAAATTATATTGTGAATCAGAAAAATTGAAAATCACATGATTAACCAGTTGGTCTGGGTAGTTAAATTTAGATACTGTGGATTCTGGCCAAGCGGACACTTTTCTAAATCCCGTTTTGTCCGCTTAATGGTACCCCGTTTTGTCCACTTAGACCTATTTTGCTCTAAATCACCCATAGAGGGCGCTAGAGAGCTTAAAACTAAAGCCAAATTTGCTATAGACACTGATCAACATCATGAAATAAGAAATACTATCAAATTAGTTAAATTAGAAGTTTTTGTTAATACTTTTTGTTACTTTGAAATTTTAAATTCCTCTAAGCGGACAAAAAAAATTTATCTCGTTTTGTCCGCTTAGACCTATTCGGCTCTAAATTACCCCTAGAGGGCACTAAAAAATCCCGTTTTGTCCGCTTAGACATACGTTTTTCGGATTTTCAGAAAAAATGCGTAGGTTTTGCCCGTTTTGTCCGCTTAGAGGTGTGTCCGCTTGGCCAGAAATTACAGTAGCTTTTAAACATCACCTACCAAACTCAGTCATTTTTCTCGACTTCAAGAAACCGTGACCCATTTTTTTTTGTTTTTTCTCAGTCAACCGGTAATCCACCTTTGAAATTAACGGGTTTTCTGAGACAAATCACGAGAATTTCCAAAACATAACTGGCTTCTCTATTTTAATTGAAGCGTGATAATAATCAGTCGATATGTGGTAATACATTAACAGATGCATCCAAAAAATAAATTTTCAGTTGATTTACTGAAAATTTGTTTTGTCGTGGTTTGTGAACCAACCGTTTGTCTTTAGAAAACCCGAAAATTTAAAGGTTCGATTACCGGTTTACCATGGAAAAACTAAATTCTTGACATCTGGTTTGGTCTTCTAAAAAAAATAACTGAGTAGGGTGGTTGTTAAACTCCCATAAAAAATACCCGTCAGAAAATACCAAACGCATTTGATCATATACATTACCATGCCAGAGTGCCTTGAAATTGTTTTCAGAGCAAAAGGGCAATCCGGCATCGTTATCGTATACCTAGGGTGCGCACCGGGAGGCCTAAAGTCCAAACTAAAAGTTTTCATGAGTGTTCTTTGACCTCAGGGGGTTATAGTAACCAAATAAAATGATCCCAATAATAAAAAAAATGGTCCCCTGGTGGTCAGAAAATCGCTCTAGAAAACTCTTTTTTCTGTCTTCAAACTCGATAAAAAGGAGATGAATATTGATTTTTTTCAATTAAAAACGGCAAGAGCGTGACCGCAATTCGGGTTTAAACAGAATAAATAATTTTGTAGAAAAAATTTTGGTCATTAGATCACACACGAGCTTTTGGCCAAAAGTGTTGCCCATTGGTCTCACCCAATGTATCTTGAAAACAAAGAGTTTATGGAAAAAAAACAAAATACTTATTTGTAGATCTTGATCTTGCGAAAAAGTACATCACAGATTGTTTTCGATGATTACACTAATAGTTACGGTATCGTTACAAGGAGACCTTTTCGTAACTTCAAAATCTATCTTCTCCGAGCTAACGATAATAAGCACAAAAAATAAACCAACTAATTATTTTCGTAAGTTAAATTGACTCCAGTCTGCCGAGTCGCTGCCACCCCCTTAAAGCATGTTTAAGATTAAAGCACAAGCTCATCTGAATTTGTTGATAATAATCCGAAATATGATTTTTTTGGTAAATTTCAAAAAAAACTTCGAAAAAAAAGTGCTTCGATTTTTTCGAAAGTAGGCTCAAAAGAAAGCCAGTTGAACACTGATCAGTAAGTTGGCTTACGTCAATATGATATTTTGAAGTTTTAGGGGTTAAATTGTAGCAAACGGTATTTTATTACACTTCAATTATTGTACTTCAATTTGGAAAAAATACTTAGAAAAAAATCGGAAAAATGCAAAAATTTCGAAACAATTTGTATGCTGATTTGGTCGTCAGTAACCTTTTTAACCATCCCCAATCAATTCGAAGCATTTTTAATGGCAAGGGTACAAAACGCAGGCCAAAAAAATATGGCCCGCCATGGGGCCCATTGAGGGAAACGCCTCAGGAATCCGAAAGGTTAAGCTCTAAATGGTCCACGAAAGCCGCTAGAGAGCCAAAAAACGAGGCCATATGCGGGCTAAAAAAATACGCTATTGGACGAATCGGACCCCAGGAATCCGAATTCGAGAATAGGTTAAGCTCTAAATTGACCACGAAAGCCGCTAGAGAGCAACACGCGGGCCATGTGCAGGCTAAAAAAATGAGGCTACGGGATAAATCGGTATCGGAAAAGCCGAAAATGACCGTAAAAATTTGGAAAATGCCCACTGCAGCCGCTAGAGAGCAATAAGTAAAAATTAGGAAGAATATTTTTTTTTGAAATAATACAAATGTTCTTGTTTGCAATCAAATTTTGCATTTCTAACAATATTTTTTCAAATTAATACACAAAGTTCAGAATCGCCTTTTTCAAGAAAAGTTTTTGTTTTGTCGATGTTCTATCATCAAAAAAAATATCGAATTTACTTTTTTATTCTAAATTTCGCTCGAATTTACATCGATATCANGTGGATTTTATTTTGAAAGTCAAGCTATAGCCAATTTCAAGGGTTTGAAAATATAATCCACTTAGTTACCATTTTTTATTGGCCGTAATTACCTAAATGACAATTTTCATTTCGCAAGTAAAAAAACACATACTGTTAAATATTGATTTTTCCGTGCTACCAAATTTAATCTGTTTATATAACTTTCTGTAGGCAGGGTTTTTCAAACAAACAATATTTTACGTAACTTTTTTTAATGAAAGCCAATCTTGTCAGCATAATTACTCCGAGATTATAAGAGATATCGACAAACGGTTTTTTGTATCATGTACCAAAGTAAATGTTTGACATGGACAACTTTTTTGTTTTTTCAAGTCAACTGGTAATAGACTTTTGAAATTAGCGGTTTTCTAAGGCAAAACATGGGAATTTTTGAAAAATATGTTTTTTTGCATATATATATTGATCTCAAATGTTTTATTTCGACATTATTGTCAATAGTTATGTCTCCCGGCGGGCCCTACCGGAGGCTGTATGTATTATTGTGTACACTTGGGCATGACAACACTTTTTGATGTAAAAAAACAAGGATTGATGCAAGAAAATATGATTCTCATGGTGAACCGTCTAATGCAATTCCATAAATTAAACTAATTCTATTTAAAATCATCAAATTTAGATTTTTTATTAGGCTTCTCTCTTTAATTATTATTAAGATAGCATTGCCGCCCGGCGNGGGCCCTGCCGGGGCTCTTACATGTTACAATTTGTGTTTAAAGGATATTTGTGTTCCGTATTTGTGTACCGTACATGATACAAGAAAACCGTAGATTCATATCTCTTATAATATTCTAGTAAATAACTAGTAGTAATCATGCTGATAAAAGTGGGTTGCATTCAAAAAAATACCTAAGGTAATAATATTTTAACGGTAAAATTTTACTGGTTCATAGAAAAATAACTGTTATAGTGTACACTCGTGGCATGGCAAAACTTTTCTCGGAAAAGTCTATGGTTATTGTTAAAAAATATGGTCGTTTGTTCCTGCGGAACACAACCCTATTTTTTAACCCTAACCCTAGCCTTTCCCAAGAAACAGCTTTGCGTCGTTTTATACCGTGTATACTGGACACGAGTTTACCTAACCCTAATTCTAATACTTTTAAGATAGGATTATATTAGTGTACACATAAAAGTATAGTGTACACTCGGGGCATGGCAAAACTTTTTGTCAAAAAAAAACTAGGGTTGGTGCAAGAAGACAAGGGTTCCTACGGAACCCTGATCTTCTCACCCCAACCCTATTTTTTTTCCTGACAAACAAGTTTTGCACGGTTTTATCCCGTGTATACTGGGCACGAGTTTTCAAATTTAATTTTGTTAAAGATTATTTTGTTAAAAAATGTTTTCCCAATTCTGTACTTTGTTAATAAAGCATAATTAGAAATTATCTTCCAAAACACTAATAAATGCACCCGAGATATATTTTTGAGCATCGTCACAGAGCTTATTTCTACGACCTTTGAAGATTCATAGAGAATATCAAATTAATAATAAAGTTATTTTGT
>SCLH01000370.1:216785-231650 GCA_004367855.1 Oikopleura vanhoeffeni | reverse complement strand
ATTTAAACGTTGATTGGCGGATAGTGGATTTTGCAGAAATCAAGATCGGGAGCAAAAGTGTGACACCTTGTACATGTATCAATTCTTTTGACTGCAAGTTTATCTAAAACGTCAAAAATTTGGCCAAAGCCAACGTAATTTTCCAATTTAGCTCTAGCCCTATTTTAAATTTTAAAACCCATAATTCTTTTATAAGAACAAAAATGTCATTGTCACATGAACCAAAACGTCAAAAAGAAGATTTGCTTATAGACAAATTTGACAGTATATTAATGTGAAAAACAAAATTATTAACAGAAACGTTTTTTGAAATAAGATCGAATTGATAATAAAAAGAAAATTTGCGTATCACCCGAAAATACGTAAAANAACGTTCCGCTTTTATTAGCTTCTTCGGGATTTTAAGGATAACTGCTCAAAAATATTTAGAAATTGAGTGAAGCTGACAATGAATTCAGCACACTTAAAATTAATTTCACACCAAAATTCGCTTCCTAAATATTTTCGCGCAACCCAATAAATCTTAAATATTATTACAGAAACTTATGTAATTGTGACATCGCTCTTTTAATATTCTTATCATTCTAAAAATCCTGAAGTTGCTGATAAAAACAAAATACTGGAAATTGTTGACTTTTAACAGGAAGAGAAAAACCCACTGAAAGTTCCTTAATAAGGTAGGAACAGTATTTTCTTCGATTCGACTATTTTTGTATTTTTTAGTTTGCAAAAGTGTTTTCGTAAAAACAATTACATTTACAATTGTATTAATTATTTCTCAAAATAATAACGGGTTTTGCTGATTTCAAAATTGTTTATTAAGAACAATCAATCGGTTTTTATGAATAGGAAGTTTGGTTTAAATTAAATCAAATAAAACTCAAAAAATGCAATTACGAAACGAGAGCAGATCAGCCTCAACGCCACTGTAAAATCACCATCATCGCAACAACCCTGAGAAAACGTACAAGGTAAAATAACTTATTATATTTTAGTAGAACGTTATACTGTATAAACTTACATAGTTTTATAAAATCTTCTTTGCTAACATTAAAATTTTTCTTGTCGCATAAAATTCATTTTGTAACATTATTTTTTTTGTAGAATATTTTTTTTTAATATAAAGTTCATTTTGTAAGATAAACTTAATTTTATTAGATACATTTTTTTTCTATAATTAAATTTATTTGTAACATAAAATTTTCTTGTGACATTAACTTTTTTAACATACAATTTGTTTTGTAAGATAAACTTAATTTTATTACAAAATTGTTTTTTGTAAAATCAAATTTATTTTGTGACAAAAAAAATTTCTTATCAAAATAATTATGTAGCACTGGGATTCTTACCCGAGCCCCCGGATCTGGTACGAATATATTATTATACGGCTGTTATGCTCTTCACACGATGGACATAACAGCCGTGGAAAACTATATCCATATCAGATCCAGGGGATCTAGTTAGTATATCAGTGCTACATTTAATTATTTCGTATATTCGGTATATACCTTTCTGCATAACTTTCTAATAAAACATTTTATTATTGATAATATTGAAATCGACTATGATTTTTTTCTTTAGATCTTCAAGAGATGACCCTAGATCTCCTCGACCAGTAAAAACAAATTCGTCAAAAAGAGTCCGAATACAAAATCGGCATAGTAACAATTTCGAAAATGCCGAAGTAAGTGTAAATCCTCAAATATTTACCAAAGTTTAAACACATTAGTTTTTAAAAAAAAATCTCTGACAAAAAAATTTAGTTCTATTGATCACATCATTTCAAATTTAAATTTTTCACCAAAAACTTTTGAATACTTTTTTTGGAGTTTTTTAAAAGTTTTTGTGAAAATATATATTTTAAATTTTGTGATGAATACAAATGTTTTAACAATATTTGAAAAATAAAAAATTTAAACAACCAGAATTCAACTTTTAAAAGTTATCAATTGGTAAAAATATACAATTTTTCAAAATTGTGTCGAAGAAAAATGATCTTTAGAAAATTAATTTATTTTCAGGTTGAAAATCAAACTGCAACTGTTGTTCGTACCACTCGTTCTCAAGGATCGTCTCAAAAACTATTTCCTACAAAAGTCTCCCCCAAAAAGCTGCCTAGAACGTCTAAAAAAGTCCGTGTCCCCTTATCAAAGATCAACGAATCAGAATCTGTCTCATCAATTACAAGCACTTTAAAGCGAGCTGGAATTTCAGCCCCACAGCCTGTAACTACGCACTGTAAAGTTGTTGAATCTACGCAAAATGAAGAGGAGCAAATTCCCGTCGCGACTATCGAAGTGGATATACCGGAAACGCATGATTTTATTTCTTCATCAAATGAAAATGAAGAAAATTTAAATGTTGCAAATATTTCTGTACCGACGGTAGAGAATACCAATCACAACAGTGAGTTTTTCTTCTAGAAGTGAATGTTTTTCTTCTAAAATAACCTTTTTTGATACTTTAGTACTTTTTCAAAAATATGTTTTTTGCAATATTTATAGTATTTGACATCAGATAAAGAAAAGGGTATACATCAAATTTGGTCGGGTTGTATATCGAAGAAAAATTTGGTCGGGATGTATCAAAAGAAATATCATTTTTTGGGTAGATTCGGATCAAAACATCAAATGTGTCATAAACAGTAAATTAACAACTACTCATTTGTCGCCTAGCGCTTTAACACACACAGAGTATAAGTTTGCGTAAGTCATGTTCTGAACGGATTCTTCTAAACGAAAAAATTTTCCATATTGATGGGCATCATCTTCGATATCTTCTGTTTCTAGATATTTTTCACTGTAGTTTTTAACGGAAATTTATCATTGTAACTTGGTGAAACGGGCCATTATTTTTTGAGTTTGTACCTTTCGCTTTGAATTTTTAATTGAATAAAAAACCATTTATTGTCGAAAATTATTTTCGATCAAAAAGTCACCTTGACCAGGCCTCGGCATCCACTGGCTTGGCTTTGGTGGCTTGACTCCTTGATTAAGTCAAGCCAAAAGACCCTTGGCTTGACCTGGCTTTGAAATCAAGCACAAACTTTCTGGCTTGAGTTGGCTTACCTGGTTTTACCAATAAAACAACTGCCTGGGTGAAATAAAATGATAATGAAAAACCATAATGAAGTAAAAAGTACTTTTTTAGTTTAATATCTCAATTTCAGAATATTCTGAATTTTTCCGAAGTCTCGTCGTCGTATCTCAACCAGGTGGTCAATAATTAGCAATAGCAAAATGTGGCCGAAGATAAAGTATTTCCGTTATTCAAATAATTTTGCCAATCTGTAGACTGAAATTAAAAAAATTTACAATGCCCTTAATTTATTTTGAAACCGGGTATTTGGCCAGGAAAAATTAATTACAAAAGCCGAAAATTGATTTCAAAATTTTTTAATTTTGGCTAAAAAATATCAATATTAGAAAAATCAATCAAAATTGGATAAAAATGAAGTTTTTGATTAAAAATTGAATTGAGAAACAGAAAATTTTCTTTAATTAATTTAAAAAATTAAAATTTGGTTTAAAATTTTTTTAAATGATGCTCAAAAATTTTATCAAAATTCGAAAAATAAAATTTTGTTGAGACATAGAAATTTTTTTAATAAATTTAAATTTTGTTCATAATTCAACTTTAAATATTATTTTGTTAAAAAATTTCAGACAAATTTTAATCATATCAACAATTTACAACTTTAAAATGTTTTAGCGGAATTTTTTATTTTTGTGATGTACATGTGTTATTGTTGTAATGTGTTATTTCTGAATTCAATTTTGCCATAAAATATCCAGAATTTTGATAGAATTAATCATTAACCTTTTAATTCCAAGTTGATCAAATTGCTACAAAAATTAGAATAATTTTGGCTCCAGAAAAATATAATAATATTATTTTATGTTCTTCAAATTCTATTTCTATATTCAAATATCGAGAATTTTGATAGAATTAACCATTAACCCTTGTAGGCTCCGGACTATTTTCAAAAACCCCTGTAGATTAAATACCAGAAATTGCAGGTTGCTTCTGAATGATTCACTTTTTAGGAATAAATTTTCTGAAACTGCTGCATTTTCAATTTTAGTCCTGGCGGCTCTAAGTAAATTTTTATTTCTTTAAAAGTGATTTCGATAAATTGCGTNAACAATAAAGTTGCCAGCACTTTTACTTTTCCCGTAATGAGCGCTCAAAGTCAGACCGAAAAATCGGCTTTGGAGCCTCCAAGGGTTAAGAAATTAACTTGGAATTAACCTTTCAATTAATAGTTAATCAAATAGCGACAAAAATTAGAATATTTTTTTGCTCCAGAAAAATATAATTACTATTAGTATATAATTGTTTGTTCTTCAAAAAATAAGACCATATGGACAACAAATAAGACTATAGTTGCTAATATCGTTCACAGCAAATCATATCCAAGGCACTTCTTGTCAATTTACAGCCAATCAGGCCAAAATTCGAAAAAGTACTTTTTATTGGATATTTTAGACCACGTGAGCTTCTTATATTCTAGAACTGACAATCATCCCATATCCCAACTTCAAAAGATCTTTTTCGTGATTTTTGAAGTCTTCATGGTATCTGAGAATAATCATAGTATTTTTCGATTATAATTGGTCGATTAAAAAATGTCAAGCCAGGAAAAACTCAAGCCAAATCGAGTCAAGTCAAGCTGCTGATAATTTTTGGTCACGTCAAGCCAATCACATGACACTGGCTGGCCGAGGCCTGACCTTGACCCTAATTGTTATAATATCTCCGCTCATAATATTTTTTTTCAGCCTACGAATTATGTCCATCAACCGTATGAAGACTATTTCGATCCTTATTACTTCATAAAGCATATTCCGCCACAAGATGAACAACAAAGAAACAGACAAGCTGTTTTGTTAAGGATCAAAAATTTTTTGAGATTTGTAAATGAGAAAAAAATTAAAACAAAGCATTTTCCAGTTGAAAATCATTTTTTCCAATTTTACGCCATCCAGGTATATTTTTGTTGAATTTCAATCTACAGTATAAAGCTTTAAATAGAACGAGAACGGGAGGAAACTTTTAGTCATTTAAAATGGCTAATTTTTCTTCATGTAAATTTTCAAAATTTTACTTAAAGTTGAAGACCGTTCGTGTCCCATAAAAAGCTCAACTGTATTTTCTATTTAAATTTTACACGAATACCCACGTTTATTAGTATTAAAAAAAAAAAAGTTAAAATTGGACACTAATAATTGTTATTGATTTTATACCAAATTTGTTTTTTCGTCTGAAAAATTATGATTACCGACTGAAATATTTAAATTTCAGTCGATAATCAGTCATGTTTTTCAGACGAAATTACAAATTTGTTATAAAATCATGCCCTCCAAAGTTAGGTGTCAAATTTCATATTTTATTTAGAACAATTTAAAAAAAAATAATTGATTTTAACAGACTCCGAAAGCAATTTTGATCCATTATTAGCCCTGTAAAACTCGCCAAAGTCCGCTTTATACGCTCGTTCTGGATCTGGACGAGACTTTAGTCCACTGTAGCTTGGCCGAGATAACTGATCATGAATTCAAATTTCCAATTAACTTTCAAAATGTCGAATATGAAGTATTTGTTAAAACTAGACCTTATTTCAAACAATTTCTCGTGGAGATGGCAGCACACTTCGAAATTATCATTTTTACTGCTTCAAAGAAGGTAAAAAATTATAAAAAAAAATAAGTTTGTTAAATTTATTTTGTATGAAAAATCGTGTTAAAACCACGCTTTTTTCTTAAAATTCCATATTTTTAGGTGTATGCTGACAAACTGATAACAATTATTGACCCTGAAAAGAAACTTGTTCGACACCGGTTGTTCCGTGAACATTGTATCTGCGTTCAAGGAAATTATGTGAAGGTACAAATTTATTAAACTATTTTTCACAGAATTATGGACCATAATTTATGGTTCATTTTTTAGCAGATGTTTTTTTTAACGAAAGAATATGAAAATATAGTGGGAAATGTTTTTTGAAACCAAATACAGGGGGCGGGGCTAATATCGCCGAAATTTTTCGGCAAAAAACCTACGCAATTTGGCAAAAAACTTCCTGCGACATAGGCTCAGTACAAAGGGGGTGCCCAATATCGCCGAATGTGCCAATATCGCCGAAATTTTCCCCCCCTTCACATTTGTCATTGAAAATAAAGCGGCAAATTTTCAAAGTTTATACCGGCGATTTCAACAAAAAAAATATTGAATCAAAATTGGAACGCACGAAATGAAATTGTTTTCTTGTTCGAAAATTTTAAGCTTTAAAAATAGCCCTATAATTTATTAAAATATTGCGTTCAAAGTATGAACGCAATATTTTGATGTTTTAGGAAGTTAAATACAGGGGGGCCCAATATCGCCGGAAAAAACCAACGCAATTTCACGATTTTTAGCTAAAATACTTCCAGTGCCAATATCGCCGAATGTGCCAATATTCGCCTAATTGCCAATATCGCCGATTTTTTTGGAGATTTATATCTCAAATTACTTTTTGAGCGTCATGAATGACGTCATTTTCAGGATTGACTTTCCCAAATATAGTCTTTTATTTCATTGCCTTTGGTAGAGTATTTAATTCTACGCATTTTGGTGATTTACTTCATACGAATCTATTGTGAAACTCGTTATAAAATTCAAAAATTGTTCGACATATGACGTCATTTCGAACGCCCACGCGTTTTTCATTTTTTGAACAAATTTTTTTATTTCTGTTCCCATATCGGCGATATGATATCGCCGAATGTGCCAATATCGCCGAATTTGCAAATAAAGCCAAAATTTTTTGGCAATACCCCCTGTATACCGTTGCCCGTTATTGCTCTAGTGTGATTTTTCAGCGTAACGGCCTACGCATTATCAAAGCAAAATATAAGGGCTCAAATGACGAACAAATCCAAAAAAAATCGCATTTTAGTTATAAAATCGGTTATAACCAGCTAGTGAATCATTGGATAAGTGTGAGATAAATTGCGGGTATCAAATCATTCACTCTGAGATACAATTGGAAATTCTTGAATCGTTTTCGATTGCCCCGATTTCACTCCTCGATAAATTTGATAAAATATTCAAAAGTGGCATGTGACACTCAAAAAGGTCATATAATATCATATTATTAATACGACTCATACTTTATGACCTTTTGAGTGTCAAATATCATTTTTAAAGATTTTATTTAACTTATAGAGCAATTCCGGCCATCTGCTACTCTTTTAAGTGTAAACAGGAACCACAATTTTATAATTACATTTGTTATAATCTCAAAAATTTCGGCGTCAAATTTCATTCTAGACAATTTATAATTTTTTAATGTTTAAAATCATATTTTAAGGATTTGTCAATTCTTGGACGTGATTTATCAAAAACGATCATCGTAGACAATTCTCCGCAAGCATTCGCGTACCATCTCGAGAACGGAATTCCAATCGAATCGTGGTACAAGGACCCAACGGATACTGAGCTAAACAAGCTAGAACATTATTTAAAGAAAATTTCAAACCAAAAGATTGAAGATGTCAGAATTGAATTAAGTGAAGAATTTAAACTCCGTGATCGATTTCCACCATATTAGTTTTTTTTCAAATTGACCATGTTTTTCTAAAAAGATTTTTTGAGGAAAAATTTTGTTCAAATCCTTTTTTTGTTCAAAAAATTACAAATTAGTTCACTTGTAGTAACCAAAATCCTGACTTTTTCAAGTCGAGATTTTTTCTCTTCGAATTTGAAATGACAACTACACGAGTGGTGATATATCGATAATGGTTTGTTCCTTCGCATTTTTTGCCATTTTCTATAGAAAAATTCTCTGATTTCGAACCTTGAAATTCAACAATGATTATGGGTCGTATTATCGCTAAAAACGTCTTCAAAAATCGTTCTTTAGAACGATTTTTAAAGATCTTTCTCTTAAAATTGCTCTTCAAAACTTGTTTAAAAATTGATTTAAAAATATCTTCAAAAAAGTTTTTCAAATTCGATGGAATGAAGTTTTGTTCAGGTCAGTTACTGTCAGTATTACAAGATACAATAATTTTTTAAACATATTGATTCATAAGAATTTTTTTTTCTCTTTGTCAGAAATATGACTCCGTAGTCTGGTTCGTAAATTGATCCGACTGGTGTCATGTTACAAAATTGAATATTTTTATCAAAGATTTTTTATTCAAAAAATGTCAAAACAAACCATTTTCGATATCGAATCTAAAGGGTATTGATTCTTAAATTTTTGTCTAATATTGACAAAAAATCCTCGCGTATTTCAATTCGCCTTCATTTATCGCCACCACTGACCAAGGTTAAAAATAAATTATCTTAGTAGCCGTGAAAAAGAAATTTTTATTTTAAAAATTATTAGGACAATGAATCCCTTTCATAATAAAGAAATTTCCTGAAAATACGGCTCTAGCATGATTGGGGTCGAGCATGAGAAAGATGGTTTCCAGACTGGGCCAACTTTTTTCATAATTCGTAAAAAAATTTGAGGAGTTTTTTTGTGGTGGAGGGGACTTAGGTCTAAATTTTTTACATAATGTACCTATTATAATGATCACTTTCACAAATCTGTTCTAGAACTTTTATTTTATGTAAATAAGCAAATTCCTCAGCTTATTATCCGAAATATCAAAAATCTAAATATCTCAGGGATGATATGAAATTCATGGATGGCTTACTTTTTGACCGGGAACATGGGAATTTTCCCAATCCCGTAATTTATCAAAAAGTCCGCCCTTCGTATATGATGCTAAAATACTATTTACACACCAAAACATTTAATTGTCGTTTTTTGTTTTTTACTCTTCAACCTCCTTAACTATTTTGAGTCCTGATTAGACTCATAATAGCGCTTTTCTGAATGAATTTTCTATTTTATAAATTGATGTTCGGTTTGAAAAAGTAGGATGTTTTTTCCTAAAATGAGTATGGTAAACATTTGTATTGTGTTATATAAACACTATTAAACGTAAATTAAAAAAAATTCTAAGCTGGATTTGCCAGTTTTTTTTCTGCGGTTGTCTTTTCTCAAAAATTTTTGGTTTATAGTTAAGAAAATTGAAAAAAGTCCAATTGTTCAATATAAAATTTTTATTGACATTGGCTATTTTCATTATTTTTAATTGTAGCTCTTTAGCGCCTTCAAAATTGGTGGCGCCCCAGAGTTCCAGAATTAAAAGAAAAACTATGACTGCCATTTTCGATATTCTTTTTCATCATTTCAAAAATTATTATACTCATTTTCAGTCGTTTTTTGAGTTTGTTTTCCCTATAAACTTGGCTCACTTATCACCCATTGCTTAAAAAAGTTTTCAAAATGAATTCTAGATGGCTTAGCGTAGAATATGTCTATTAGACTTTTCAAATCCTTTCCCCCCGAGAGTGTACCTATCTGTCGTTAACTGTCACATACTTCGTCTTATGAAAGCTTGAAATTTGTTGAAAAAAAAAACTGACAGCGTATTTAAAAGAGCGTTAGAAAGCGTTTCGAAAAAATAGTTTTTGTCTCTCAACCAATTCAATTAATTCTTTCCAAATGTAAATAGCCTTCGTACGAATATTTTGATTATTTTTTACAATAAAAATCCATCCATTAATCTAGGTAGGTTGTATTTTTCGTGAAAATATCTGAACAAAATATACAACCTCCTGTAGTTCTTTATTTCTTGCATAGCAACAATTATTATGAAGAAAGATTCCAACAAGACAAATGTCTTTATTATAACGTAGGCTCGAAAAACTGTTTTTTGCCTATCACTTTCCTGGTGAAATTTTTATTTTTTTGCAAAGATCATTTTTATTCATTATTTCATGCAAAAACAGTTTTTTCGGTCCTTACTTACTTTATCAGCATTTGCATCTGCTCTTTTAAGCGACTTTAAGAATCGACTGTTGCATCAAAGCCATGCATTGCATATTTTGGCTCAAATAATTTTAAAAGGAACTTTGTGGAACATAGAAGAAATTTAGAATCATCAGTTTTCGTTGACTAAAATCCGCTTTTGAAAAATCGACTTATAAGATCATTTTCATGCTCTCATCGAAGAAATGGCTTTCTGAACCGTGAAGAAAATCATAAGAAAACCTCTTTCAATAATTTTCGCGAAGAAAAAAGTTATTTGTACATTTCTCTTATAACGCTCTTGTGGCCCACAAGTTGTGGGTGACGTCAATAGGCAAAAATTTTTAGCTAGATTAATTTTTGAGGCTTATTTGAAGTAAAAATATATCAATTTTTCGAAATTCACAAGTGTGATTTCAAGTTTCAAAGTTAAACAATAATTTTATTTCGGTTAACCCTACCAATAAACCCAATATATATATGGAACACTTATGAAGTAACGATTTTTCTTATCAAAATTTGAAACTTAAAAAATAGACAATTAAAAAAAAATTGTTGCATATTTTCCCAAAAATGCGATTTTAACTTGAAAATGTTTTGAGAAAAAAAATTATTCCCTTGAATTTATAAGCTGAACAGTTGGATACAAACTCGAAGCACCGTTTTTTGAAACTTAGTAAAACCCAAAGTGGATATATTATATACCTTTTTTTATAACATATATCATATATAGAGAAACATTTTTGCATTGGACAGCTGACGAAAAATTAACCGCATAATAACAGCAAAAAGCACCGGCAATTGAGAGATGTGTATTAATTCTTATCGGGTACCTACTACGGTGTTTACTGGAGGTAGTGGGTTCATCTAAAATAATAGCTACCCAAAAAGTGCTTTGGCGGTAGGCAGACGTCTTTGTTGTGGGCAGATCCATGGAAACTTATAAAAAATGAATTTTAAGTCTCCTACATACTTGAGAAGTCGCTGAAAATATATTTTTTTCAAGTGCTTTTTATGCATTTGACCTTGATTTGATCTTGACCGCTTTTTGAATCGTGGTCACACCACAATGAAAATATTAGATCGTGACGCGTCATGACGTTGGTTTGTATTATTGTAACGGATGTCATATTTTTTGTCATTTTTACAGTTATTCTGTGGGCAGTTAATCAACTTGGTTTTTGGAACCGTGTTTTGAATATTCATTACCGGTAAACCGGACATCCGTTCGGGAACCAAAAAGTTTAAATGAGTAATTAATAACTGCTAGTTATCCAGTTGGATGCAAAAATTCGTTGCAAATATTATGTTCCGTTCCTAAATGGCATTAAGTCAAGAGGGTGGGTACACAAAAAAAAAGTTACCTTGTCATTTTCAAATTTTTGTTAGCTTGTACTCTCTAAAATAGGGGTAAGATAGTAAATTGGCTATAATTTAACAAAAAAATCAATTTTTTTGACATTCACAGTATACTATAATTATAACATTTGTTTTTGACATTGACGATCACAAAACTATTTTTAGACATTGTTTTTTTATAATAAATTGAAAAACCATATTTATCATAGGCAAAATATATAATGTATGGGCCATACAGTATGGCATACATTGTATGCATAATTTTTCCATTTTTATTTATCATTGATCACATCTTCATCGGAAGTTAATTCTAAACATTTGCTTCTAAAGTTTTATGACTACTTTAGGGTGTTATCGGTTTTCGTTTTCGGCCCGCATTTTTAACCAATTACAGAAATGTGCTCAAGGGCATATTCGAAACCTCTCAAATGAATTTCTGCCGAAATTTTTTATGTTTTTTGATGATATGTTGTGTACCCCAGAGATCAAGGACAACAATATGTATGGGGACAGAGAATTGCCGTAAAAACTTTTTCTATAATTTTTCTCAATTTTTCCGAAATCCCCCAACGCAAATCAAAAATTTAAAGTGGTATTTTCGATCAAAAATATTGAGATTGGGAATTTGACCAGTTGAAATAAAATGCTCGCCACCCCGGTTTTGTGCCGGACATCTGTTCGTATTACGAATCCAAGGTGGTCGAAAAAGTCCGATAACAGCCTAGACTACTTTTTTAAAAATTGTTGCTTCAAATGTAAAAACTGAATAAGTAAAAAATTGGTGCGGTACCAGAGCCTTAACTTACCCAGAAGAATTATTAAAAATTAATTTTTCTCCGCAAAAGATATTTCTCAGTAATTGTTGAAGCGAAATATATTTCTCAATACTTTAACACCTCATTCGTTCAAATGTAAAGCGTATGAAAATACCTCAATATTATTATTATTATAAACATGGCATTTTTAACTTTGAGTTTTACCCCTGAAGCACTTCTTTTTTTACAAAATCATCAAATTTTGAAATGGATTATTTTTATTCAAGTTTTTGATAGTAAGACATTAGTGAACTTATTGAGTCTTTTTCTTCTGTTTGAGGCAGGGTCTTGGACCATATTTGATTCTATCTGCAAGTCCAGGAAGATTGTAGTAGCTGGTGAAGCTAAAAGAAGATATATTTTATAAAAAAAATATGATTCATTTTGAATATATTAGTTATATCGATAATCTAACCTTCGTCCTGTTGTATGACAACTCGGATAAAAGCACACGAGGCCAAGGGTTGATGATTGTTATATTTTATCCAACCGAACTAACGCTCAAATGTGAAGATAGGATGTCCAAACCATTTACATTAAGGCTTTTGGAAACGACTCATCCGATTGAGACAAAATAATTGAATTCTGACTCAGAACTTCTGAGATAGCGCATTTTGACAAAATTACAACACAGTTTTTTCGTTTTATTTCCTCTGACCAAACATATGATCATTTTTAGGAATCTAAGAACACAATCTGATGAGTCGCTTACAAAAGTCTAAATGTAAACGGTTTGGACACCGTATCTCCACATTAGAGATTCAAAATTCTGGACTTTATACCGAAAATATGATTAAAGGCTCTACAAAATACTTTTAACTTGATTTGAGCTTTTCTGTGTTTATGGATTTTGCATTCAATTAATGAGATTTCTGCAGACTCCAAAATTCAAAAGTTATTGAATAACTTCTTCAAAATAAATTAAAAACGCCTTATCAACTAACCGGTATTTCGTAAACATTTTTTAACTGTTGATCACAGGTTCCCTCAGTTATAAAAGTTGTTTCAGTAACTATTTTTTCTATTGATTTTTAAATACAGGGGACAATCAGACAAATTTTAATCGATTAAAAAGTAATTCTTAGGATCTTCATCGTTATAAAATAAGATTAAATGAAATTTACCCCAATGCTGCAAAAACAAGGAATGCTGCAAACCCACCAACCGCTTTGCAGGCACACTGAGCAACAACGAATAACATTGCAACATTATATCCAGCATATTTACTACTATCAGGAGAGTCTATCAGAATCCATCTTTTTCATAATTAATAAAAATTTCTTATACCAGTACTGTGTACTAGCTCGATGAATGAAATTAATATAAAATGTATTTGGGACAGTTTTTATCGAAATTCAGACACTTCTTAGATTTTCCTAAGCGTCCCAGAAAAAAGTTATGGGATTTAAAAAAAAACATATTCATTTTTGAGAAAATTGTGAAATTTTTGAAAATGTTTGCGGCTATGGGAAAAAATTGCTGCAAAAATCTCATAAAACGCAGCCTACAAAGGATATACAGTAGGTATCGATATACTTTTTCCAACCAAAGTCCATCTTAAAAATGCTTACTATCTCTATAGCGCGTGTTCGAATCCCACTTATGTTGTCTCAGTGACTGACTGTCTTAGTGATTGCTTGAGTGATTACACACCGATACAATTTGGCTGTCCCAATATCTTGTAACCTTGCTATATCATACTATAATCACTGCCTATATCAACTCAAGACAATCCAGTAAGACAAAATGAGTGGGATTCGAACACGCGCTATAGAGATAATAAGCAATTTAAGATGGACTTAGGGTTGGTCTGTATCCGAATTGAACATATATTCTGCCGGGCAGAATCTGCCCATAAAATACATTTCAAAATGTCAGAAATCAGGTTTTACAGGGTTGATCACCCCCTTAAAAAAGTTTTTTAAAGCATAAATGACCTCTAATTGACCATGCTATAATAAAATTCAAGCACTGTTATGGGTGTATATTCATTTTGGAGTTGATGTAATTTTTAAAAGAGTTAGATGGAAATAAAATTATTGTTATTGATCAAACTGCAAGGTCATAGTTCCCTATTTTATGCGATTTCAAATATTTTTTGTAAATTTTATCCGATTTGTGTTAAACTTTCAGATACTGCCCATAATGCGCTGAATTTAAGGGCTAGCTGCTAGCCGCTAGCAGTCGAAATATCGTACATTTGTTCACTACTTTAATTAAAGGAATACAAACAATTTTTGAAATTTCGGAATAGAAATTTGGTAGATCTTTAATCTACAATATAAATTATATTATATAATTGTACAATTTAATGTACGATATTATTTCTCACTTTTGGGCCAATCGTGATTTTTAAATGTCATGCCGTTTTCTGGAAGAGCTTCAGATTTAAAATCAAAGGAAAAATTTTAAAAGTGTCTGGAGTCCAGACTCTGGACTTACATACAAAAATGACTCAAATACATTTGAAATACTTTTCATAATTCTTGCTCGAATAAAGAGAGAAAACTGGATTTCTTGTGGTTGTTTGAGACGTTATAATTATTATATTTATTTCAATTTAAAAATTGTATTTTTTGGCATGTTTCGCGTTTTGAATCTTCAGAGTGAGAAAAAATCGAAAATTATAAGCAGAGATAGTTTTTTGGGTGTGCTCGGAGTGACCAAAATTTTGGTCACTATGAGAGAAGCCGTATAAAGTGCTAGAAGGCTGATTTTTTTGGCAAGTGAAAATTAAGCGTTTTTCGGTTACCCGTTTTTTAGCTTGAGGGTCGGCGACAAATATTTGACCTCAAATAACCCGTCAAAGTTCAAGGTCAATTTCATCGGATAGACTTG
>SCLH01000370.1:162948-174483 GCA_004367855.1 Oikopleura vanhoeffeni | reverse complement strand
TAGATCTCTATGGTTTTTTGATGAGAAATGTTCTCCGTTATTAGTTTAGCCGATAGCAAGCCTCCAAATGTCAAAAATCACTCACACCCTTATTAGTAAAATGCTTTTTAATGTTGTAGAAATATCTATTTCTCGTAAAATATAATCGATATTTCGGAAAAGTTTTGACTTCTAGAAAGCAATTTTTAAACCGCTTTTTTATTCTGCAACCAGGAGTTAATAAGTGTTCGTGTAGAGATTTCGATTAGAGCTACCGACCGCTCGTCAGCACATGTGAGCGTCGAAAACTAAGGCATGCTTCTGACCTAGAATCTGAAGCTGATCTCCAACGCCAGAATAACCATCCGCTTTTTCACACATATTCAAGTAATTGCTATTTATACTTATCCTTTTAGATACCAATAATCGATATTTCGGAAGTTTTGACTTCTAGAAATGCTTGTTTAAAACGTCTTTTTTTTTCTGCAAACAGGAGTTAAATGTTGTTCGGTTAGGGTTTTTTCAATTAAGAGCAAACCGACCGCCTGGTCAGCCACAATGTTGAGCGTCGAGAACAATTCCGAGCAGATGCGTTATTTTCGCTTATTTCTGCCCTAAAAAATTTTGAACAGATTTTTGTCACTTTCCCGTCGATGCTTAAATAAAATAGCGAAACATGTTGAACAACTTTATTTGTTATGAAAAATTTTCCGCATTTTTCGGCCAAAATTTTTTCTGTTTGTTTTATTCAATCTGTGGGTAAAAACAAAAAAAAATTGCCACTTAAACGTTTTCATAGATGCCTACATATCCAGATGCCGACCCATCCACCGAGTTCAATTTATTTATTTCATCTGATGTTAAAAAATATTTTTTACGATGTGCCAAAATTTCTTTTTTTTTCGAATTTTTTGGACATTTTCAATTTTGACGTAGAAATAGTATGTCATCAAATATAATAAATTAAATTTGGGGGGGCGAGACCGTTTTTTCCGGTTACGAATTAATAAAAATAAAAAAATTATTTTACCTCAATTTTGACGCCTTCAACCGACCTCTCCCTTTTTTTTAGTGTTTTTTCAAAAGACGATTTATAAAGTAAAAATAATCGATCTGAGAAAAATCAGATTGAAAGAAGGAAGCTCAAAAGTGCCAACTTTCGTTCGAAGGATTCAAGCGCTCGAAGGATTCACATTTCGAAGATAGTATATATCAATTCCAGAAAAGTGATGCTTACGATTTTTTTGGTGTATTTAAAACGCAATAGAGACAATTGAGATTTGCAAATAATTTGCAAATGTCTCCTGGAGTTAAAACTGACATTGAAAATTCGAGGCAGTCTTTTCTTACCAATTGTCAGGATAACTGTGATCTGTAAAAATAAGTTTTGTAAATCACTTGTAGAAAAAATATCGCTGCACGTGGCCAAATAGCAAAAATGGACTTTTCCGGATAAATCGGACATTTTGAGGATGAAAATCTGAAATTCATTTTTGAGAGTCATTTTTCTGCTTTGCTATTTCACAACTTATGTGTGAGTAGGAATATTTTCTGAAATAGGACGAAAACAAAAGATAAGCTTTAGAAAAAATTATTGCTCCCGGTCTAACCTCATTTACGTTGGTTGTTATTGATCCGAAAATTTTTTAACAAAAGGTGTCACCCGGAGTTATGAACTACACCAGAGTTTTTATGGTATTATCTATTATAAGAGTTGCGTAGCGCTTCACACTGGATTTTGTCTATATATAAACGTGTATCAAACGGCCGCTTACAATCAGATAATCGGCCACCAAGAGGCGTGACAAAATGTTCGGGTGGCCCTTCTTTTCTTAAAAGAGAATCGCTCTTAGCTTTTTAATGTCGATTTCCCACGGCCGCAGAAGAGCAGAAACGCTTTGTTAATAGTGAAGCCTTGTAATCTTGGACAACCTAACCACTTTGGTGGCTTGATAATTTTACAATCTTAAAAAAATAGCGGACAAAATTACTCGATAAAACTTTTAATGAAATTGTAAAGGCAGTTTCCGAAGAAAGCATTGATAATATCAAAAAACTCAATTCACTCGTATCAAAAAATTCTCTTTTTGTTGCAGATTTTTAAAATATTTTCCTCAAAATCTTATTTTTCAGAATAGTCATCATATTAATAATTTATATAAAATAAGGAAATTAATGAACATGCCTTGTTATCAAGTTTTAAAATGTTTTATCGATCTATCTGGAAAAAAAATAACTTGAACTGTTCATTAATCTTAACTCGTAAACTGATTTCGGCCATCTCACACCATGTCACATTTAATCGAATTTTAGAAACGGCCTTAATTCATTAATGACAAATCAGTTATAGTTATCAATAAACTTTAAATCACAATAAGTTATTGTCGATACCGTTTGTGCGTTTTTTTTTTGAAAATTTAAACTCTATTACAGTACTTATTTTCTGCAAAAGTGAAGATGTTCATTAGAAGTTTTTAAGATTTTTTTCTATAACATCAAAGTCTAAAAAGGATCACGTGACCTTCACTTAAGAAATCTTAAGAAATAAGGTTTTGGTTCAAGTAAGCAAATAGTACTCAAATTACGCCGAAAAAATTTTTGGGCGAATAAACACATAATTTAAGAGTTCTGAGCATAATGATATTTTCCAAAAAGGTCACGGGATCTTATTTTTCAAGAAATAATAATTAATTTATCATATATTAATTCTTATTTCTTGAAAAATAAGATCCCGTGACTCTTTTGGAAAATATCATTATGCTCAATATTATATATGGCATATTCCAAACCGTATTTTTGAATTACTTTGCCACGTGATTTTATTAGGACTTACGTGTAATGACAAAAACTTCTGATAAACGTTTGAAGTTCATCAAAAAATGTTTTTGACGTAATTTGAGTACTTTTTCAAATAACCGTATATATGATGTATCGTCTATCAAATTATCGACAATTTCAAAGTTCATCTTAGAGACTTGTAAGTACCCTCAAAATAATTGGAAGGGTCAACTTTTTTATGAAAATATTAGCAACTATGGGTCAACTATGTACTGAAAAGGCGCCAGAGAGCAAAATTCCCCTGTGAAATCTGACCATTTGCGCTCTAGTGACCTTTAAGTACATAATTGACTCATAGTTGCTAATATTTTCATGAGTAAGTTGACCCTTCCGATTATTTTGGTGGTATTTTCAAGTTTATACAATGAACTTGACCTTGAACGAGAAATAAAATATTTCACAACAATTTAAGAGTAATTTTACTAGAGAATATTGTTAAAAAACATACACTTATTTTTAAAGAGAGGGATAGCGAATCATTTGAAGTTTAATATAACGTAGTTCAAAATATAAATAAACGTTTTAATTCAAATTATTATAGCACTTTTGTGTGTAACTGGAGGTAATTCGCAACTTTTTATTTTTTCTATCCCATTAAATGCCTTTTCATGCGTTAAAAAATGTTATTTTAATTGTATAGCAAATTGGCTGAATTGTATTTAAAGATAATAAAAAAAATATGTTATAATGAAACTAATGCTATATGGATTACCCGGACCTCAGAGACCTCAAATCCTAAATATTTGAAAAATGCGAAATATGAGTAATTTGATTGGTTCATCCTTTCTCAACCTGACCAATGAAATCGGCCTATTCCGCAATCAACGGTTTTGATTGAGTGCTAATATCTTGCGTTGTTTGTATCATCAAATATTTAGGATTTGTACTCTAAGGTCTTGATCCATATGGCTCGATTTTAAGCATGGTAGCTAGATGGCCAAAATCAAGTCTGGGTAAATTCTAAGTCTACCGAGTTGTGTTCTGTGCAATAATGCTATAATAAGCATTATTACTAGCACGTCAGCCCTATGACTACTCCATGACTAAGATTCAGCCTTTAGGCCCCAAATATACTCTATATAAACTGGACAATTGTTCATATTACGCAGACATCTACCAGGGTGTCTCCGCTATTTATTAGTCGTTTTAGTTGATCAAGTTAATTTGCTACAAATACAGTTTGTTTGGTCGTGAATTTTAAATTCATGATTGTTTTTTTTAAATAACAGTACTTCAAATTGTCTAATTGGTCGGCTGTGATGTGAAATTAAATCTGTTTTCGGTTTTGTTTGGGCACCCCAAAAAATATTTTCACAAGTCCATTTCCGGAAAAAAAATTGAAATAAATAGTTTTGAAAAATTAAAGATTTTGATGGAAAATTAATATCTCGAAACTTTTCGTTGTCACCAAAAGTTCTTTCGTGGTCACAATGTGTGACCGTCACATAGACAAATTTGTCGCTGCTAATAAATTAGATTATTCCTTAAATTTGATATAGCAAACAAAAACTTTAATTTTGTTTATAAAATTGTAATTTTTCTTAATTTTAATGGTACATTATATGATTTAAATTTATTTCCAAAATTCAAAAATTACTTAATTGAGTAAAAATTTAATTAGATGAAAATAAAATCTTAAGGGGGTATGCGACTCTGATTTGACATTTTCTCGGTGAAATATACTGAAAACTAACAGTTCATGAGAAAAAACCGAATTGCTTATTTGTAGATCTATCCTTAATCTTGCGAAAAAGTACATCACAATTATTTTTGACCATTACACCAATAGGTACAGTATCGTAACAAGGTGAAGTTTTCTAAACTGCAAAAACTATCTCCTCCCAGACGGTATATCAAAATCGAGCTCAAATTTTCACAGATCACGTAACGGTAGTATGCCAATCTTTTAAGACGAGCTTTTATCGATCCGGCGACTGAACAATTCTAGAACGCGCAAAATAACCGACGCATTTTTTCACAATTTCAGACTTCAAAATCTATCTCCTCTGAGATATATTTGCAAAATGGCTCAAATTTTACCAAGTATTCTCCAGAACATTTGTAAGAGATTAAGACCAGCTTTTTTGCAATTTCCAGCTGAAACTCGAAATATGATTTTTTTGGTCATTTTCCAAAAAATTTCCGAAAAAAAAAATGCTTCGATTTTTTTCGGAAAGTAGGCTCAAAAGAAAGCCAGTAACACACTGATGAGAAAGTTGGCTTACGTCAAGGCGAAATTTTGAAGTTTTAGTGGTCAAAATTCGAGCAAACGTTATTTTTAACTTCATCTTTTAAAAATACTTAGAAAAAAAATCGAAAAATGCGAAAATTTCGAAAAAAAAATTTTTGATGATTGGGTTTCTAATACACTTAATTATCACCCGTATCAATTTGGAGCATTTTTAATGCCTCTAAGGCCTTTATTAAATCAGAGTTCGCATACCCCCTTAAGGGGGTATTGAATTCAGTTCACTTCTGAGGTCTCAAACGTCCCTCAAATGCTAAGAAAAAAAAACTAAGTAAAAAAATAAAAAATGTACGAAATTAACATTTTTTTAGTAATTTTCGCTGGAAAACCAAATTCCGACCCGAAAAACTCATAATATCAAAAAGTTGTATCATTATCTTCTATTTTTTAAGATAAAAAACTTTGGTTCAGCATTGAAAAAACTAAGTTTTTTATTTTTGCCTTTTGGTTTGAGATACCCCAAAAAAAGGTGTTAACGTTTTAGCGCCCACCTCGAGGTCTGCCCCATGGGACAAATTAAAGAAGCCAAAAATTTGTGAGAAAAGAAGAATTTTAGATAAGAAAATAGATAAGAAATGTTTCAACTATTGATATAAACTATAAAAAAGGTAAGGCGCTTGCCTCGCCTTTTTTTATTATTGTAGCAATAAAAAGTTGGAGCCTCGAAAAAGTCCTGGCTGGCCTATAGAACCCCCTTAAGGCATTTTCGACCTTCGAAGGCTTTCATTTGTTTACTTGACTTGATCCCTTTCACTATAATGTGCCTCAAGTATTTACTCCCAGACTCTCCTAAAATAAAAATGTTCTAGATTTTAAGTTAAATAATACAGAAAAAACGGAAAATGGTCCCGCGTGACCATGAAGTTACTCTGGGGGTTTAATATTATTTTATTTTTACAATACAAATTTCATATTATTTCAGTCGATATTATATTTTAAAGTCTTAAAATTTTCAGTTAACATGAATATTATAATCTCGTTCCCACCAGTTAAAATCCCACAAATTGGTATGTGCTCGAATTTTGCCGCTGCTTACCGTCTTTATAAGCATTTGTAGCTTCTCAGTTTCAAGTATTGGAGCATAATCATTCATTATTGACGCAAGATCACAGTAAGCCCAAAACACGCTCGGTTTGTCCGATTTTTCGAAGATATTTAAAAAGTCATAGTCGAGATTTTTTGATCTGCTTTCGGGAAAGTATTTTAGGTAACAAATAAGTTCAAATTGTTTTACCCTCTTTTGAGCAATAAAACATGTTGGAAAATTTGGGAAATAATAGGGATCATAATAAACCATATCATTTGATCGTCCATAATAATCAAAAAAATACTGAAAATCATTTTCTGCTAGATAAGTGTTATCATCATAGTGGACGTCATAATAAAATATGTTTATATTTTTCTTTGCAAAAATAAACGCCACTTTAAAACAAATGGTTAAAATTATATTTGTCAATTTTAACTCACTTAATTGAGACATTTTCTTCTCTGGATTCGTGAAGAAATCAGCGCATTCTTGGAAATTGTTAAATCTTGCAAGAACTTTGCCGAGTCAAATATAATTCATGGATAATTGCAAAAATCGTTTTATATTATTTTGATTAGGGCAGGAAATTCTTTTTACTTCTAACTCACATTATTCTTGCAGAAACTTTGTAATTTCCAGATTCTGTGTTTTAACAGATATCGAGACTTTTAGTGTTGTGAAATACTTAGCCCGATGATGCTAAAGCGAACCGTTGAACAAATATATAAACATATAAATAAATACTGGTTAAATTTTCAATTTCTTATGGATTTTGCTGGACCAAGTCTGAGGTCCAATCAAATAAAGGTAAAACAGAAGAATTGCCTTATCTGTCATTCATAAATTTTTTCAATATAGTTTATATTAATAATATTATATGATATTATATCTATAAGAAAATGTGTTTCACAAAACAGGATGAAAAAACTTAAACTGGCTTATTTCAACTTTCAATTGTCTTTTTGAGCCGAAAATTATTCTATCAGGAGTGAGAGTCTCACTGTGAGACCTTGGCGAAAAATTGCTTTTCAATTAACTTCCCAAAACATTTGAACCTATGACTAAAAAGATTGAAGTACATTGTATATCAAACATGATGCCCAGGCGACCTTTTTATCAGACGTCATAACTTTGAGGCAAGGACCAATGAAATCACAGGATTCTTGACAATCGGGTGATGTGATTGAAAAATGTCTCAAAGTTATGACGCCTGATAACAAAGGGAGTCTAGGGCAACTTTTTGATATAGTTACTTATTTTTGTATGTATAATTGTTTTTTTCATTTGGTCGCTGAGTCTTTTAAAAAGCTGTTGTGCTCCAAGGGCCTCCAGGACATCTATCTTATTTGTGCATAATTTGACTTGATCTGAAACGCACGGATTCTAATTGCAAATCATAGAAAAGGTATCATTTGCTTTTTTGAGCAGGTCGCATTTCCGTGCCGTCAATAATTGATGGTTTTGTGTGTTCAGAAATATTTTTTGTCATTATTTTACTTCAGACTTATGTCGTGTCGATCATAGGTTCGAATTTATTTTTTAGTTCATTTTATAATTCATATTTCTTTGCCCAAGAATGTTGAAAATTTTTAATGTTTTGTATTAGCTTTCATTTTTTTAACCCTGGTCACAGAAAAAAGTTCCGCAGGGCACCAGAGCCGATTTATCGGCTCTTATTTTTGGACTGTTGTTTAAGAAATAAAGGTCGTTGAGCCTCCAAATACTTTGCAATGGGAAGTTGAAAAAGTATTATTTCGCATCATCATTCATTCTAGTTTTTGATTTTTAGTTTTTAGAAAATTTAGTTGGAAAACCAGTTGTTGCATATTAGATTAGTGCCCATGTCAGTCTTCCCAAATTTATTTTTATGGAATTGACAACGCACAGTATTGGGTCTTACGTCACACCTTTAAGCCGTTATAGTTTCTATATTCAATCAAAGTTTAATTTCAAAAAGTAAATAAATTTGCTGAAGAAATCACGACTTTTTATGCAAAAATGGCTATGTTTTTCCAATAAAGCAATTATACAAATTTTTAATTTATTTGAGTTGATTGTTATCAAGTGAACAGTCTGTTGACACTTATTGATGATTCATTTAATTTTATAATATTGTTTTTATGTATTTAAATCATAATTCTGAAATCAGCTCCATTAAAAAAATATCTGTCCAAGATCGAATTGATTTTATCTTATGTGTTTTGCATGCACACCACTTTTCCTAAAACTGGCTCATTTTAATTGTAATTTGTGTCTGTTTTGAAATTATTTCTCAGGAGTAAACACTTCCGCGCGAAAATCTAATCAATCCCTAATTTCGAACTAAATCCAAAAAAAAATGAGTATTTTTTAGGATAGTAAAATTTTATAATTCGTTTCGAAGAAAATTCTGTATTATTTGGCATTTAGAAGGTTAGGTCGCTTGAGCCGATATCGGCTTCGTGTTTCCAAGGGTTTAAGGGGGTCCCGTTCATGAACTTGAGACTTAACAAAAATTTTCTCATTTTTTTTATATTTTTGTTCTGAAAATATGGCAATTTCAAGTATTGTGGTTTTTTGCATTACTATTACTTTGCCAAAAAGTATTTTTTCAGAATTTGAAATATTTTTTCTGGACAAAAGCCTTTTACTAAAATTTTTGATTTTTGAAAATGTAAGTAAAGTTTTCAAGGAAACAAACTTAAGGTTTTCGATAGTTAACAGCCCTTCGGATTGTCATGGCTGTTTATTTTTACTTGTCATATATGTCTATACTTGTTTTATATGATTGTTTCTTATGATAAAGCAGGGGAATGTTTTGCGGGCCTCTTAAAATCAGCTCAGAATGTTTTTGGCTTTTTCTTAGGATTATTTCGAATTTTGTTAACGATGTTAACAGACCTCGTGCCGTTTTTGGTTCATAAAATCTAATATTTGTTTACCCCACTTCATGGAGATAGACTTTTTGCTCAAATACCCTCTACTTTGAGGTCGTTTCCTGATTGTCGGCTCAGTGATCTTCATTATGATTTTGAGATGTGTAATTTGTTCATTAATTTACTAGGTTTTAAATAGTTTAGGTTTCACATGTATAGTTTTCCAGATTAGATTGTTCCTCAAAAGATATGAAAACGCTTTTCTCATTGCGCGTTCCATTAAAGGGGTGTAGGCCTTTAATAAATATCGCATTTATAAACGGTTTAGGGGTTTTATGGGATTTTTCATTTTTCTAAGTATTGTGTATTTACCAAAGTCGATTGAACTTTTATTTTGATTTGACACTTTGTATGATAGGGGGTCGCGGCGAATTATTTACGCGGTTAGTTTAGTTCAAGGCAACAACCTACGTGAAGGCCTGAAACTACGATTTGGAAATAATTTATTTCCTGCTGGCGTGCGGGATTATGTTATAGGAAAGATGGGTTTTATTTTACGTTCCTAGGCAAAAGATAGGCCGTTTTTAACCAGATTTTTAGCAAGATTCCTTGGTCGGCGCGGACGCGAACAATGGAAAAATACTTTTTTAAAGCATGTTCAGATTGACAATTGAGGTCGGGTCTATTTCAACAAGTAAAAACTATGTTTTTTCAAGTCTCGACAGAACAATGCGGGCTAGTTGAAATGGACAATGTTTATTTCAGATACCAAATATTTAGGTTTTTTTTTTTGGATGTTTTCGATAAATTAATTGTATCCTAGAGTTGTTGTAACGACATATTTTTTAATCCAAAATTTCTTCTTTGACACCCTTTATCATTAATTGTTAAACTTAGTATGTTTACTTGACAATCAGAAGGCACATTTTTCAGCGTTCGCGTATATGTTACAAGAGCGGTATGATTTGGAATAATTACGCGTGTTGGGCTTTTTGGGCGGAAACTTTTCACTTCATCGCCGCCCTGATCATAAATTCAGTCGAGATATTTGTTTAGTTACCTTAATACAAATTTACTTGCAATTTTTACGCCATTTTTAACTCTAGTATTTCAATGCATCGAAGCACATTTTATCTAGTACCGGTATAGTTGGAGTAGCGTCATAGTAGAATTACGGCGTATGTTAGGTTTTTGGGCGACAACTTTTTAACTATAGCGCCGCAACCCTGTGATTGACAGTTTGAGACCGTAAAAGAGAGCTTGATTTGGCCCAGTTTTTGATTTCATCCGCAAAAGAGTTATTTCGTTATCAGTTGGCGATTCTAGAGTTTTACAGCTGAATCATTTCCAACAACATTTGTTGGTTTTTTTATCTTACTTTTCAATTTAAATGCAAAATTCAAACAGGGGAGATATAGGTTTAACAAGGAGACCATGTTTCAAAGTCGGTGGTTTTCAAGCATTCTAGAATGTTGTGACAAATTTGAGAGAAATCAAAAGCTTCAGACTTTAGTTTACTTAAGTTTCCTAGTCTATGATTTGATTTTACCAAGCTTACATTAAAAACCAGGGCGAGATTAGGTTCTGAATGAAAGTTGTGGCGTGTTACGGAAGGATCCCAAGGAGCTGTAGGGCCAAAAAAATTTTTAGTCAGTTGATTTTTGAGAATTAAGGTGGGTCTCCTCATTGAGTGTGGGCACAGTACTATTGTAGGTTTCGAACTAGAGTATTTTTCCTATTTTGCGGCAATGATTCACTTGAAATGTATTAGAATCCTTACGCTTGTTGGATATAAAAGTCCGCGCAGCACAGAGCCACATGTGGCTCTTGACTTTGAATGTTTGTTACCGAAAGTTTATAGGCAGTTGGGATTTTATTTTGTTTGATTAAGAGTTGAAAGGTATTTGCATTTCGTTTATTATTCTGGAATTTTTATTTTGTTCTTAGAAAAATGTGGGGCAAGGTGTACCTATCAGTGTACCGGTACAGTTGTCTTACAGTTTCTGTTATCTCGTCGAAACCAATGCCAAAAATTGGCCTAACGTCATAGTTTTTGCCGATTTTGATTTATATTTAATATCAAATTTATAATAAGTCAAATTTTGATTGACTCATGATTTTTGATGAAAATGTTTATTTTCCTCTTAAAGGTATGGATTTTTTTTTATGTTTCGGTTATGTAATGAGTCCCTGTGGATGTTGATTTGGTAAATATTTTATTAATATTTTTTCTGACTTTGGTTGATTTGATTTAATTTTTAAGATTGTTTCTGCTCTAATACCAATATTTTTATTTATGTTTTATGTGACCTTTTAATGGTTGATTCACTTTTGATTTGTATGTCCAGGTCGATATATTTATAGTAATGAATAGGCTCATTCTCTATTTCCTAATGCGCAATTTTAAAAAAATCAATTATTGAGATCTAATTACTTTGTTTGAACAAATCTCCGATCAGTTTTTTTGTCTTTTTCCGTGATTTTAGGTATGCTGGAACACATTTGGGGTGGCTCTGTTCCTCAAAGGTTAAGGTGGGTGGGTTTTTTGTCCTCAAATTTGGCCTCTGTCAGGTTCATTTAGCAATAGC
>SCLH01000370.1:136002-161053 GCA_004367855.1 Oikopleura vanhoeffeni | reverse complement strand
CTTTATCACTTTTTGGTTAGAATGCGTAGCCACTACTCCTTTTAACGTTGTGGCTACGCATTCTAACCAAAAAATGATAAAGGGATATCGCCGGCCCAATATCTTCGAAAAAAACTTACGCAATTTCACGATTTTTACCTTAAATAATTCCTGTACCAATATCGCCGATTTTTTTCGGGATTTATATCTCAAATTACTTTGTGTGCGTCATGATTCATGACTCATGATTCATGACTCATGAATGACGTCACTTCCAGGATTGAATTTCCCAAATCTACTCTAATCAACTTTTATTTGATTGCGTTTGGTGGAGTATTAAATTCTACGCATTTTGGCTATTCACGTCATTCAAACCTATCGTGAAACTCCTTATAAAATTAAAAAATTGTTAAAGGGATATGACGTCAGTTCGAACGCCTACGCGTTTTAAATTTTTTGAACGAAGAATTTTTTTTCCAATATCTCCGAATTTACCAATATCGCCGAAATTTTTCGGCATAAAACTTTCGGCGATATTGGGCCCCACATGTACTACACTCAAACTTTATCGCATAGATCTTGCCCGTTTTCTCCGGAAATGGGGCAATAAGAATCGCGATCCTTAATGTTATTCGCGTTAATTTGGGAACATTAAAAAAACAAAAAGACGATGAAAATTAACGATGATGATCCAACAGATTTCAAAAATCATTTAAAACGCCAGAAAAAGTAAGGAAAGTTTCACTGTGGAATTTTGAATCATACTTTGTATGACCTACAGTGATAAACTTTTGTCAAACACCAAATCATGAAAAATTATACCCTACACTCGAAAAATTTGAAATATTAAAAGCTTTTTTCAGTATGTTCAAAGACGATTTGAAATAAGGAATTTCAAGTCAAAAATCGGTTTCAATGTGTTTAAGCTATCTTCTAGCGAATTTTTTCTGGTCATTTTAAGACTCAGGATTTTTTAAGGGTTTTCTTCATTTTAGGGTTTTCAGAATTTCTATAACTTGTTTCGTTTTCCTCTAAGCCCTGATCGAAAATCTCAAAAACCGTTGAGTACCCCCTTGAGAACAAATGTACATGACTGACTTTAGCCAGCTGTGAAAGTTGCAAATTAGGAGCTAGCGCACTTTTTTTTTCGGCAATCAGGAGAAAAGGATTATACAATTTCAATATTTTCGATTTAGGGCACAATGCCAACCTGGTCAATCTCAAGTTCATCGTAGAGACTTAAAAGTACTTTCAAAAGAATTGGAAGGGTCGACTTTTTGATGCAAATATTAGCAACTATGGGCTAATTATGTACTGAAAGGTCGCTAGAGAGCAAAAACTGGTCAAACCTCAAGGTCAATTTCAAGTTCATCGTATGAACTAACAAGTAGCCTCAAAAGAATTGGGAAGGTCGATTTTCTAATGAACGTATCAGCAACACTGGGTCAGTTCTGTACTTAAGTCGCTAGAGAGCAATTATTTGACCAGTTTTTGCTCTCTAGCGACTTCAGTACATGGTTGACCCTATGTTGCTAATATTTTCATCAGAAAGTCGACCCTTCCGATTCTTATGAAGGTTCAAAGTCTCTACGATGAACTTGAGATTGACCTTGAACTTTGACCGGTTATTGTGGTTGACCGGGTGATCATTGTGCCCTAAATCGAAAATCTTGAAATTGTATAAGCCTTTTCTCCTGATTGCAGAAAAAAAGTGCACTAGCTTCTAATTTGCAAGTTTTACAGCTGGCTAAAGTCAGTCAAGTAAATTTGACCTAAAAATCATATTTTTATGATAAAATTTCAAACACGAAAAAAATCCTAAGTCTTAAAATTACCAGAAAAATTCTCTACAAGATAGGTTAAACACATTGAAACCGATTTTTGACTTTTGAAATTCCTTATTTCAAATCGTCAAAGCCTTGTTATTATGATTGAATTTCGAAAAACATTAGCTCTGTTTGTTTTTATGAAGATTTTCCAAATAAACGAAAATAAAATTCTGAATAACCGTTAGTCTGAAAACAAAGTTAAAGTATTTTTTTCAATCATATGACAGTAATATTATGACATATAATTACAGACTACTACTCTTCGGCAGCTAGGTCTTCTTTTTTCGTTTTAATTTTTTGTGTGACTGATTAGACATAAGATTTTATTCTTAGCTCTATGGTATAGAGCTGAAAAATGTCCAAACATGAACTAATTTCTGAGCATTAACTGGTCAGAACAACGATACATTAAAACAAAAAGAAGACCTAGCTGCCAAAGAGTAGTAGTCTGTATATATGTCATAATATTACTGTCATATGATTGAAAAAAATACTTTTTTTTCAGACTAAGCGTGGTTTATTTTTTAGGAGCTATTTGAGGATGACGTCTTTCTCGATTTGGAAACCCTATAAACCATTAATTGCAGTAGAGATTTGATTCTGCGTGTGCTTATTTATTTGTTTTTTGGAATTTCAGACTGGTGACCGGAATGGCGAATTTAAAGTCGAGAAAGCCGTCATCTTCAAATAGCTCCTAAAAAATAAACCACCTAACGGTTATTCAGAATTTTATTTTCGTTTATTGGAAAATCTTATAAAAACAAAACAGAGCTAATTTTTTTCGAAATTCAATCATAATAACAGGCTTTGACGATTTGAAATAAGGAATTTCAAAAGTCCTAAATCGGTTTCAATGTGTTTAACCTATCTTGTAGAGAATTTTTCTGTCATTTTAAGACTCAGGATTTTTTTCGTGTTTGAAATTTTACCATAAAAAAATGATTTTAGGTCTAATTTACATGACTAGCTTTAGCCAGCTGTAAAAGCTGCAAATTAGAAGCTAGTGCACTTTTTGTTCTGCAATCAGGAGAAAAGGCTTATACAATTTCAGATTTCGATTTAGGGCAAATGATCACCCGGTCAACCACAATAACCGGTCAAGTTCAAGGTAAATCTCAAGTTCATCGTAGAGACTTTGAGCTTAAGAATCGAAGGGTCGACTCTGATGGAAATTTAGAACATAGGGTCAATCATGTACTGAAGTCGCTAGAAAGCAAAACTGTCAAATAATTGCTCTCTAGCGACTTAAGTACAGAACTGACCGTGTGCTGATTCGTTCATTTAGAAAATCGACCTTCCACATTATTTTAAGGCTATTTGTTAGTCATACGATGAACTTAAATTGACCTTGAGGTTTGACCAGTTTTTGCTCTCTAGCGACCTTTCAGTACATAATTAGCCCATATTGCTAATAATTTGCATAAGAAAGTCGACCCTTCCAATTCTTTTGAAAGTACTTTTAAGTCTCTACGATGAACTTGAGATTGACCTTGAACTTTGACCGGTCATTGTGATTGACCCGTGGGCATTGTGCCCTAAATCGAAAATATTGAAATTGTATAAGCCTTTTCTCCTGATTGCAGGAAAAAAAACGTGCGCTAGCTCTAATTTGCAACTTTTACAGCTGGCTAAAGTCAGTCATGTACATTTGACCTTAAGGGGATTGTGGGTGCAGTAGTTATTTTCGATCACGTCGCAACTTCGGTATTTTTCAATTGCACCTGACCATCCCAGCACTTCGCGGAATCGTTTGCAATTAAAAAAAACACCAATTATTTCTGGTATTTTTTTCTAGAACATTGAATCGCTTGCTCACTAAAATGCCCGAATAATGACAGAGATCAAAAACAAAATAACCCATTAGTGATCAATTTTCACGGAGATTCAGACCAAAAATAAATTGGAACTTTTGACCGATATTCTAGAAAATTTCCAAAAAATATCGTTTCGGACTTGCATAAACAAGGAGAAAATAATTCTAGATATGGTATCATTTTCAGAATACAAAAAATCAACTCCAGGAAAAGTAATTCTAAATGAAACTGTTTCAAATATGATAGTTTTCAGATTTTTGCGCCTTTTCATATTTCAATTTTAGCCTAATCAATGTAATAACGCGCGCATTTCAGCATGAAATAGTGATTGCGAGAAATATAGAAAATTATAAAATTTCTTGGTTCAAAAGTTAAATAAGATAATAGAGAAGAATTTATGAAAAGAGAAAAGAATCGCATGTTCCGTTCGTGAGGTATACTTTTTTTGTAAATAATCTACATTTTGCCATATTTAACTAAAGCAAGGATTTTCAAAAATAATTTCGGCGAATTAAGATGAATTTAAATATGCTTGGTTGCAATTGTTAGAGAATTTTTTCTGACCATAATATCGGCATTATGTGATTTTGGATACGTGGATATGAGGTATACTTCCAATGAAAGAAATGCAGCATTAGGTTTTATGCATTTAAAGGTTGATGTGATAATATTTTCTTAAAATGAATCAATTTTTGACTTCTCAAAGTTACGGACTACAATATACAATTGAAAAATAAACGTTCACTCAATTCGCACAAAAGAATATTGAGTTTTAAAAAGGCCTTATTATTCCCCAAGCAAATTGCTGGAAGCACCCACATCCCTTAAGGGGTACTCAACGGTTTTTGAGATTTTTCGATCAGGGCTTAGAGGAAAACGAAACAAGTTATGAAATTCTTGAAAACCCTGAATGAAGATCTATCCTTCTGCTCCCGACCAAAAGTAAAAAAAATTCAAAAACTAAAAATCTTGAGTCTTAAAATGACCAGAAAAATTCTATAGAAGATGCTTGACATTGAAACCGACTTTGACTTGAAATTCCTATATTGCAAATCGTCTTTGAACTACTNCTTTTAGTTCATTTTGAACATTTTTCAGCTCTTATAACCATAGGGGTGTAATTGCATACTCATGCATCATTCTAAATATCGACCGTTGTTTTTCCGGGCAAAATCATATAAAACGTAATTTTCGTTTGACGTTAATTAACTTCAAGATTTGGAATGACTTTGATTGAATAAAGTATATGGTATGTTTTGCAAACAGTTTTAATATTATTTCTGGTTTAGTAATTTATAACGCTGTTTTGTCGTTAAAACAAAAATATATTTCCTACAGAGATTTGCAAAACAAAGTTTTTTTTCATTAAAATAACAGACTAGGCTAATCGAATTGAATTAAGTTTTAGAACCCGTTTTTGTTCGCACAAAACGGTTCGCATTATGATCGACATATTCTTGTCATGAATCATCAGCATTGTCACCTGCAACTTGCAGGGTTAGGGTAATCTTGCAAGGGCAACTTGCAGGCTGCAAGGGTAATCAAATTTATGAAAATAACTTCCATGATAGTTTCAAAATATTTCAAACGAAACGTTTTTCGGTTCCGTAACTTCCATGAGTTTTAGCCATTTTCATCCTTTATTTTGAAATAATAGTTGAGCCGATAGAAGTTCAGAAACTTTTCGGAATTCATTTTTATCGTTTCCCGAGGAGTTTTCATTAATTGTTCTCATTTTCGAGATATTTCGATAAAATCTCTTGATCAAAAATTTATTCTCCCTATTTATTTGTAAAAAAATTTGTTCTCAAAAACTCTAAATCGAATTTTAAGTCAAAGTTTTCTATGTGAAGTTTTAGTAACAAGATAACGTGGATAATATTCAAAAATTATATAATTTGCAACGTTCTTCGGAACATGTTCTGGCATCAATAATCTTCAAATTCGGCTTTAAGTGTTTTTACTTTTTTGTAGATGCAAGGAATTAAAATTATCATGAAACAAAGTAAATTTGATCCAAGGTATGATCCAAAACATTGCGACTCAGTGTATACAAACCTTATTTTGCGATACTTTCTTGAGATTTTTGTCAGGACGCCATTTTCTAGAGCTAAAATGTTTTTGTCGCATTTTTTCAGACCATTACGCGCTTTCAAACTTAGACAAACAAGTAAATTTGACGGACTCCGAAGAAATCGGAAATGTTGAGGAATTCCGTGCATTTATATTTCATTGGGTAGTTTAATATTTATAAAGTTAAACCCTATGAATTCGATACGATGATCAGTTTAACTTATACTGTATAAGTTATGGGTCACTGTATTTCGGCATACGTTATAACTTATGTTGCATAACCTACTTTGGTTTGAAAATCTCCGTAGGAAACCCATATTTAGTATTCAAATGTATGCAAAACATTCTTTAGCGCGTTATTATTACACGCTGACATTTGTTTTGCATGCATTTTCAGATTGCAGTATTATACTTGTTAAATTTTTTTTTTGCAGAGATTTCCAAAATAAATTAAGATTTGATGAAAATAAGAGGTAAATCAAATTGAATTATGTAGACTTGACGTTCTTTCAGAATTATTGATACTTCGCAATTAATAACGAAAATAAAAGCAGAAAAAAGGCTAGCAAGAGTACTAACTATTAATAATAATGCATCAGAATAATGAAAGTTCAGTGAACTTAGTTCATATCGTATCTTTCAATTTTAGTTCCTTGTTTCAAAAATTCAAATTATAAATATGATTTTTTAAATTGCATCTTAAAACTTAATAAGAACAGTTTCTTCGCAGAACCATGTTATTAATTATTTGCTTTTTAAAATGCTTAAAAATGCTCGAAAATTTTATATTCGAAATTCATGTTAGATCGGTTTTTGTAAAAGTTAAATCGGATCGGTACTACCGATTCGATACCCTTCACGGAAAATCGAATTGTATCAGAAGTCAACTTCAAAATAATCGTATCGGATCGGATTTTCGAGTTACACAGCGATCCTCCAAAAATTGCAAGTTTGCTTTCTTCTTAATGTCGCAGTCAATTTCAAGCATACATTTAGTGAACCTGGTTGACATTGCTAACGTTGATCACACTGTACAAATTTCATCAAATTAAGTTTACTTGGATAATATTCATAAACATAAGATTTCATTGGTCAATACACATTGACTCTTGTGTATTGATCAATCAAAACACGTCCTAGACATGTATCTGACGTCAAGTTCTCCAAGACCACTTAGGTAGTTTTTTAGGAGTGGCATCGATCCGGCAGATTGGTAGATTTTTCAGAGCGATATATGAAAGAAAAAATGTGAAAATTTATTTTTTTAAATTTTTATCTTCAATAAAGTGTTCATCTTGCGAACGTTATATTTTTAATTTCTTAACATAACTAATTATCTGGGAAATATAAAAAACCACTTTTCACTGTGTTTTCATTTCCAACTAAACCCAGACTACAGAATTTTTTTGAAGACGATATTAATAAACTTCAGACATTGTCGGTGGTTTCGCGCTAAAAATTCTTTTTATGTCGCGTATTAAAAAATTTCCTTGATATGAAAGTTTTTTCATGAAAAATGGTCAAAAATGGAAAAAGTAGAGAAAAAACAACTTTTTGAGATAAAATTGACCTCCAATGCGTTTTTGATATGTGAAAAATGTCCTGACTATCACAAAAAATGACGCCTATAAGTTATAGGCTATAACACCGAAGGTTTATTGGAATTTTTCACTACCATAAAATTTTCAAAATTTAGTGCCGAATAGCACTTATCGATGTACAACGAGTGTTAAAAATCTCACCAAAGTTTAGAAATGACAATCGCGCGACCCACTCATCAGTTGACACACGAGATTTATAGATACCAAACATTTAATATGTGATCTCTGCCTGATTTTTTTGGAGATTCAAAAACGACTAATAAAAAATTTTGGACTTGATTTGCGGAAAATTTTAAAATTTTTCTAAAAACGTCGACAAAAAATGACAAATAAACATATTATGATTTTTCAAACAGCAGTCAAAATCATGTTAGCACTATGAAAAAGTCAAAGTGACATTTTTCTGCTTATGTTCACAGATTTCAAAGAAACAATAAAAAATGCGGAAAATTTTCATAATGCTTGATTTTTTTAGAAAATTTTACGAATTCAAAAAATTAAAGTTCGGACTCAATATTTCCTGAAATAGACAAAAATTATTCTTATAAGTAGATGCACATTTATTTGCTTCAGCTAACGTAATAAGCACAAAAAAGTAAAACACTAATAATTCGTAAGTTAAATTGACTCCAGTCTTCCGAGTCGATGCTACCCCCTTAAAGGAACCACCCCTATCCATGACGATTACGGGAAGACCATAGGCAATATCGAGAAACGATTTTTTGCATTCAACTGCCAACTAAAACAGCTTATTGGTGAACAATTTTCTCTTTTTTTGGACAACTGGTTCACCGGTAACCGGATATCTATTATATAGGCATTTTCAGTATAAAATTCGAGGAAACAAAATCGAAAATCGATTTTTTCTTCCTGGATTTCATCAAAAATATTGTTCAAGCAGTAAATTTGTATAAAATCGTATTATAAGAAATTCTTCTGATAATGCATATAATAGATATCCGGTTACCGGTGAACCAGTAGTCCAAAAAAAGAGAAAATTTTTCCATTGAGCTTTTTTAGTTGGCAGTTGAAAGCGTTGTGCACTAACATAAAAATTTAAGTTTCCGGCTGATTTTAGGGAAAAAATTGGACCCACCGAGATTCAAACCCACCAAACAATTTATATTCCGATTTATATCCGGTAAACCGGATATTCAATCAACTTAATAAACTTTCTCCATGGAGCAGCTCCATTGGAGCTTTTATAGTTGTCAGTTGAATGCAAAAAATTGTTTCTCGATACCGCCTATGATTATCCCGTACTCGCTATGGATAGGGGTGGTACCTTTAAAAAAACTACCTTAGGTATAATCTTCGATATAGTGAGTCTCCTAAAATGTGTTTAAAAGTTACCTGGCACGTGAAGGTTTTATCTACGAAATAATCTGCTTTACTGTCACACTCGAATCGGTAAATTCATTCAGAGGTGTTGGAAGAAGAAAGATTAATCTTTAAAGGGTTTTTGCGGGACGAATTGAAAGGTGACAAATTTCCTTACCCCACATTATGGAATGTGTTCTGCTCAACCATGTGAGTCGTTTTTAAAAAACATACAAGAAGTTTCAACTAACTGAGAACGTCAGTTTCAAATGAGAATCTCAAAATGGTGTTTGACCAATGAAATTCGATTACTTTTTTGATTAGTCCATGAGAAAAAATGAAAGACGACTATCTTTGTAGAGTCTTTCCTTAGAATCAAGCACAGACCGTTATTTCATACATATTTCTTTATACCACCGAAATATTGCATATTTGGTCGCATATTTGGATATTTGAATGCATATTTGGTCGAAATTGACTTATGCATCGCACTTTTGTCACAAAATAACATCGATTATAAATTTTACAAGAAAATCGTATGCTTAAAACTCTTGAAACTGGTTATTTTTGGGACCCAATCCAAAAAAAAATTTTTTTTTATTTTTTTCGAGTTTATGAAAAAATCGGTTTTTTCATCATCTTGACAAATAGCTGACATCAAACAATTCCATTTTTGGCTAATATTATTTGAAAGTTATCCGAGTGACTGACTCAAGTCATTCTCCGATATAAACAGCCTCGTCCGAAACGTTCATAAATGAATACAATGTTTTTTTCTATTATGTTTATACACAATATTTTCAACAATGACCTTGTTACAACGTTGTTTACGTTTTTGTTACAAAGTTAAACGCAAGAATGACTGATTTTCAATAATATAGAAAATGGTATCTAACAAAAAGTACCCTGCAACCAAAAATTTTATATTACAAGAAAAATTTAATCTTATCATATTTACTACCCAATGTGTTTTAGCTTTTTGGGTGTTCCCCGAGGAGATTCACGCTTAACCAATCAGAGCGCGACTTAGTTAGTTTATTTAAGGGGCGTTTCAATCTCTTGTAATCTCTCTAATGTAAATAGTTTGATTCCCAGTCTTTTTCTGTAAAATGTCATTTTTGTTATCATTCAAAAGGTGTCATTTTTGCAAAAAACCTAGTTTGAAAATAATTTTACAAAATAAAAGTTATAAATTATCTTCATTTCTATCATGTTTTCGGTCAAAACATTATTTCACTACAAGCCTTGTTTTATCATGGCTGTCCGACGTCGTATAAATTATACGGTATAAATTTAATATTTAAATACTATATAATTGTTAAAATCGAAATCTAAAAAATCGTGCATTTATTGTACAGAATACGAATCACTTAATTAGGACCTGCGGCAGACTCTTTTTGCAGTAATATAAAATATCTTCAGAAAATTTGAACAACGCTCTTAATTATATTCAACATTTTCATTGCTTCGAATTAACTTTTACATCGCGATGCATTGTCAATATAATTTCAACATAACTAAAACTTATAAGAAAAATATAAAAAATTAAGGGGGTAGTCTCTGTCAAACTTATGTTCCTGAAAATAAGAGCGTATACTAAATCGGCCAAGAAAAAATTATTGGTGGTGGTCTCGCAGCTCTAAAAAAAAGGTTCTCTCACTAAAGGACATCAAAGAGTGAAATTGAAGCTCTGCGCAGGTACTATTTTCGCCTCAATAACTAATAGAATCAATCCAATTTATGCCGTAAAAAACCGTAGCGAAATGAAGCAAAAATGTCTCGGACAGATTTATGAATTTTTTCTCGATACAGTAGATAACATCAAAATAGTGCCAAGTAGAATTTGAAAGTCATCGCATCGCTTCTTAAATATCACCAACTTATTTCCTAAAGTCGACTTCTTGATGACGGTAATAGCAACCATGGGTTGATAATATACACGTAGGGCTATATAGAGTGAAACTGAGTTTGCTCTTTTGTGCCCCTTGTGTTCAAAAATGCACCATAGATGCTTATACAGTGATAAAAAAGTTGACTACATGAAATATTTTGGTGATATTTTCGAAGCGATGCGATGAATTTGAAATTTTACTTGACACCGTTTTAGGTTATCTACTGTATCGAGAAAAAATTTAGAAATACGTCCGAGACTTTTTTTGATTTATACTGCCTCAGTTTTTTCGCGGCATAAATTGGATCGGACCTCATTATACCGACTTCGATTGACCTACATTTGAAAAAGCTTCAATCTTTCCAATTTGTTCAAAAAACCATTGTACGATTGTGCCCCTAATTATTTATTATTATTTCCGATATTTATATTTGAGTGAAGATTTATCTTAAATCATTTAGTACGCAAAACTGTTTGTTGACAAATTAAAAGCAAACTGTGTATCCTATACCATTGACTAAGCATAAAAGCTGTTTACATTTTCTTGTTAAGAATAAGTGCATTGAAATGAAATCGTTAGAAAATCAGCAACTTTACTTTTCAATTTAATGGGGTCGGCGCATTTTGACAGATACGGATATTGGCTCTTGATGACGAACTTTTCACTGGGTTTATATATTTATCTCAATATACCATAAAAGTAATGTTTTATAATCCAGGAAACTTTTGGAACTACATGATTTTTGAATTATTGTTTTTTTAGAAAATTTTGAGTTCGATTTTAAACTTTTTCGATTCGAAAATTTTTGAAAAAAGTCCGAACATTATAAAAAATGTCTTATTTTTTGTTCAATTTTTTATTTTCATTCATGTTTCAAATCAACGAAGAAAACTCTTTAAAATGGCCACTTTTACTTTTCGCTTAGATAACCATATATTTTTTATATGCTATTGAAAAATCATCTCACTTTTTTGGGATTTCGGTCGAAACATATTGAAAATATTTGGAAAATTTTCCTCATTTCTTGTTCAATTTTTCAAAACTGATTTTTCTGGAATCCTTAGCTGAAAATATTTGGAATGGCTACTTTCACTATATTAAAATATGTCTTGGTTTTGTTTCTTCGCGCTTGTTAATACTCGAATCATACGTTTTTAAACGAAACTACGGATCGGCAGAAATACTCCAAAGCCTCATTATCCGGAATTAAACAAATTTTATCACACCTCAACTTGACGATTTGATAAGCCGACCCATCCACCGCGTCAAATTAGATAAATTAAACTCCTGAAGAAAGATATTTTTTCCGATGTGGTAAAATTTTGGTTTTTTCCGTCTTTTTTCACAAAATTTAAATTTTCGATTTTGACGTAGAAATCGTATAAAATAAAATTTATAAATCCGAGACGTGAAGTTTTGATTCCAAGGAAAGTACCACGAAATTAAGGATGAGATGTCACTGATCAATAAATCTGCTAAAGCTTAACAAAATTTCAAACCAATCAGCGTCAAATTCCATGATTAGATCGAACATTTTTGCTCAAAAAATTAAAATTTCTTGAATTCGATTTAGACATAATAATTATGAATCCGTGGATCGTGTCCGTAGTCATATTTTCCAATTTAAAATTTTCACATGGTAAATTACCAGTTTAATCCGATTTGAAGACAAATTTTATCTAGAAATAAAAAAAAAGGTCGCCATGGCGCGCCATCATATTTCGTCGGTCCACAGTGAAAATAGTCTAATTAAAATGTAAGAGGGTTCCCGGGCCGGGATATCTTCCGGATAGTGTGAAAGGGGGATATGAAAAAAACGCTTTTTGAAATTTTTAATTACATTTTTCGGCATAAAATGATCCATCATGCTTTCATAAAAAATGTGTTCATTTACTTCGCGAGTAATGTTTTCGATTATTTTCAATCAAGTTTTAGGACCGCAAAATTTTAATGATGATCAACTCCGCTCGAGAATCGTATAACCCAATTTAGTTTTCCTCATTTCAGTATAAGGTTCTTATTCATTTTCTTTATTCGACCTCTGCCGTGATTTGAAGAAAAACGTTTCTGAAAAACTGCCGGCCGGATGAAGCTTAATCATCAGCCAACTCTCATGGAAGTGTACGGTTAGAACAAATTTTTAGATACCATAACATGTTTTGTTATCTGAAATCTACAGAATTTCAAGGGGCGTTTTCGACTTTAGAGCCACGGATCAACAACAAAGGGTGAGTACTCTCTAGTTGTCGTATAATGAGGAAGCCGCCCCTTTTGAATAATTTTTGCAAATTTCAGAAAACTGCTTCATGTGGTACTCGATGACAAGAATGTCATATTTCTTTAACACCTTTTGATTAATCTAGGATGTGCGGGCTGAAGGCGGCATCATGAGTGGCTAGGAGGGGTCTTAGAAGTGTTATGATTGGCTCCCTCAGCCCGCACATCCTAGATTAATCAAAAGGTGTTAAAGGGATATGTGTTTATTCTTATCATGGCCGTTGCATAACAACTTTATATTTTACCAGGCAAGACTTGCCTGAGAAATGATCCCGTTTTGAGTTTGTGAGGACATCTGAAGTTAAGATTCTAAACCATATCCCCTATTCACCCTTTTGTGAATATCCCGGCTCTGATTAGGAAACGTAGTATGTTTTTAAGTAGTGAGGCCGGGATATTCACAAAAGTGTGAATAGGGGATATGAGAATTGACGTCAAATTGTGTTAAAACGCAACTTTAATGATTTTCAATCGATTGCAGGTAATATCGAAGATTAATTCGCACAAGAAAGTACTTTTATCGCGGTTTAAAAATTAAGTAACAATTAATATTTTATAAGTCAAAGCTTGAAATGATAAAGAGGTGAAGGCATAGTTATATGGATTACCGACCCTCACAGTACAGAGCCTGAATATTTGAATGATACAAACAACGCAAGATATTAGCACCCAATCAAAACCTTCGATTGCGGAATAGGCCGATTTCATTCGTCAGATTCATCAAATGCTCAGAATCAAATGTACTCTGAAAGTCGTACTATAGGGGTGTATATAATATTCGAATTTTCATCGACCATCTAGAAAGTGTCTCTAGAAAGAACTAAGCGATGGTCTCACAAGGCTTAAATACCGACAGCCTAGAATCGACATGGTTATTTTCATATTATTTTGTAAAGAAGAAATTTTAATACCTTCTCGGTATGAATAATTAAAATCTTAGAAAATTTTGAGTACTATACATATGTATTTGATTTTCATGTAATCACCTGTCCTAATGTTTAAAATTTGGCTTTGTTAATGACACTGTCTATCAGACAAAAGGTTTCGTTAAGCAACTTCAGCAAATTGTATTGTTTTTCAAAAATATCGCCAACAGAATCTACGATGTCACTTTGAAATAAGCGTTTTAAGAACCTTAGTTAAATTATGTACTCTGAAGGTGCTATAAAGTAAAACCAGCTAAGATTTAATAAAATCGTACTTATGTTTTTATGGTTTTAACACTTCCATCGTTAAGAATTCATTCATGGTTGATAATACGTTCATTCGAAAGTCTGCTTTAGGGATTTTTTTGGTTTCTTTTGAAAATTGTTTTATGCGGTACTTCCCACGATGACAAGAATGTTATATGCATTTATTCTTATCATGGCAGTTGAATTATAACTATTATATGTTCCCTTAAAATACCTTCGTTTTTATCTTTCCAACAACCTCTAAACTATTTACGTCACACTCAACTAAATATTTTTTTGAACTGCAAAACACATTTTTTCTTTGTCGTCAATGACTCGTCATAGATCGTGCAAAACACAGTTGTTTATATCGTAAAATGATTATTGGAATTGTTTAATAACCGGTTGTGCTCATCTTTTACCGTGCGTCGGAGCACCACTATCTTAGACTTAAATACCTTCTAAACTCGATCTTCCCGTTTAACCTTCTGAGTCAGTTTAGACGGAAATGTTTGTGTTTTTTCATTTCTTAAAGAAACCATGTAGATTTAATCAGAGAAGAAACCTCTCAATTTGAATTTACCTTGAGGTACTTTATTTTAAAAAATTGTTTATATAAGTTTCCATCTCAATTTTTATGAAAATAAATCACCTTAGTTTGATTTTAAGACGTACTTTAAGGGGGTACTGGTGGCTGGAATTGATTTTTCTCGATCAAATATTAGCCAACCAGGGCTTCGAGGATATTATTGAGACAAGCCAGTTTGTGGAACTAGCCTAAGCTTCCGTGAAAAATGTGCCAAAACTATTTTGTATGCATAGACTCCCAGAAACATAAGCGAGACAAGGAGACATAAACCAAACCGGAAAAATTATCTCCTTCTAGGTTTTATTTCCAAATATACTGCAACTTTGATATAACCTGTATAATTAGTAGGTCGAACTTCTCAAATAGAAACTTCTGTAGGAATTTTATTTGAAAATTCAATCCCATCTCCAAAATACGGATTTTTCTAGTTCACGTGAAAAAATGTCCGAAAAAAATGTGCTTCGTTTTTTTCGAAAGAAGGCTCAAAAGAGAGTGAGGAAAACACTGATTAGAAAATTGAATTCCACTAAACGTTATTTTTCAAGTTAATCTTAAAAAAATACTTGGAAAAAAACATGAAAATTTTTGGATTTTTTTGATGATTTGATTGATAGTAGATTTTTAACCACTCACAATAAATTTGAAGCATTTTTCATAACCAAAAGGCCTAATAAACCAGCGACCAGTACCCCCTTAGGGCCATCAAAAAATACTTTTAGAATGATCATTATTCAATAATGGTGAAAGTGAAGCTGTGTGCAGTTAAAACAAAAAATTCCCTGAGTAGTCAATGAAATATTGGTATCAGAAATATAAGTCAGTAAATGAAAAAAGCCATCGAACTTCACACTCGATGAATTGAATTAAGTTGCATTCCAAAGTCAAAAATATTATTTTAAAAAGTATTTTCAGTAAGGTTTATAATAAAATCCGATTGGTACAGAACCCTTTTCCAACTTATGTTTTTGTTAATCAATCGAGCTCAAATTGTCGTTTGGGTATTTTAAAATTGGTACCATCGATCGGCTCAAACGATTCTACGAATACGGCTTAATTTATTCATTCGAATAGTTTTCATGCAAAATTGTAAATGATGCACGTTGATTCCCAAATTTATTAATTCCGAAAACGTTTTAAAACTGGTATCTCTAAAATGGCTCAAAATCTTGTCTTCAAACACCGTGTATGGACTCAAAAATCAGTGTATTCTTGGAATAGATTTTTGAAGATTTTTTTATGTGATTATAAATGTTTAAAACTTTTCGCGGATTTCTAAAAAAAATTTGTTGTCTTGAAAAAGAAAATTATGAATCAAGTACGTTTAATTAGATTTATGTTTTGTTTTTTTAATTAAACTTAGTTTCTCCCGTATGAATCATATACTTTGATTCATAGTACACTTTATTTCCCTGTGATGAAAATATATCTCTGAGTTTATATCGAAAATATGTTTTATGTCTTCTATAAACAAGGTTCAGTATGATCAAATTATTGAAATCAAAGAAAGTTTTTTGTACTAAGGTTAATTATCATGTAATAACCTGTCTTTGATGTTCAAAATTTTGCTTTCTCATAAATAAAACGTTTTGTTGCGCAACGTCAGCAACAAGATTTAATCGATCATTAAAGTTTTTGCCATAACAAATTTACGACTGAAGTTTATTAAGGGGGTGGTCGAGGCAATCTGGCCCTTTTTAAACTGCGCCTCAAGAATAAACGAAGAACAGTAGTAACTTCATTATACTTTGTATGCAAAGACAAGGTTTTGATGAATCTTTGAGAGTTAACAAAAATATTTTCCATGTTTGGACCTCTAAAAAAGTGCCAAAAATTAATCTTCAAATTGTTTGTCAGCCTTCGTCCATGACCCAATTTTTACGATTTTTCACGAATGACCATTTTATTCTCGTGGGAATCAACGTTCGAGGCTGGAATTTAGATTTTTATCTAGGTGGCGCTAATACGAAAATGATCATGAATGCTGTGAAAAAATTTAAAAAAAAATGATCATTTTTGCGATTTAGCGCCACCTAGGGAAAAATCAAAATTCGGGGCCCAAACGTCGATTCCCACGTAAATAAATGGTCATTCGTGAAAAAGCGTAAAAATTGGGTCATGGACGAAGGCTGACAAAAATTTTAGATTAATTTTTGCACTTTTCTAGAGGTTGGACAGCCTATTACAAACATGGGAAAATATATTTTTTTTACTTTCAAAGATTCATCAAAACCTTGTCTTGCATACAAAGTATAATGGAAGTTACTACTGTACTCCGTTTATTCTTGAGTCGCAGTTTAAAAAGGTCCAGATTGCCTCGACCACCCCTTAAGACGGTTAATTTGAATTGAAATGTTTATCACTGTTTCTTTATTCAACGGTGAAAATTTGTTCACAAAATATGAGTAGACTTGAGAAGTGGAAATCTAGAATGTTTGCAGTACCATTTTTCGATCTGATTGTACCGAAAGTACCCTCAAATTAAAGCTCCTGCAAAACTGAATTTAGAGCCGCTAATTACTTTTACTAGTTTTGGGCATTTTTAATCAAAATTGAGGTTTATGTATTTTTCCCAAAAACTCGAAAATTTTCAGAATATAGGCATTTTGTGGCCTTCCTGAGTCAATTTAGTGATAGTTTAACCATTGAGGTTTTAGTCTTTTTGTGTCGCTTATGTGTGAAGGAGTGTTTGCGTTATGTATTATAGAAAAATTGACATTCTTTTCCACGAGCTAGAAAATAGTTTAACATGATGGCTTATCTGACTTGTATCCTAAAAGCTCTGTATAGCTTTGTTTTAAATATAAATAATTGCAATTTAATTTTAAATACGGGCCGTCATTATCACAGCGTGATATTAACGTTTCTGGTTGTCTAACTGAAGCGTATTTATGAAAACATAACGTCCTAGTTTGAACATTCAGAATGACACAACATTTCCACTTTTTTCCAAAATACGATGTAAAAAAATAAAGCCCGGCAAAAAATGAATTTGAACTACTTATGCGTTTTTTTTAATAAGTTGTTCTAAATGAAGATTATTATCAGTATCAAATCTTCTTGTAACGTCCCCTTTCGTTGCTTGTTTTTCGGCTGAACTGTTCAACTTGAACAGGGATTGTTAAAATTTGTACATCAGTTAAACAATCAAAAAAACAATCTGTAAAACATCATTTGAACAAACCAAGTAATTGATTAATTTTCATGAAAATAAAAGTCTTCTTCTGAGCTTAGCGGAAGTGATTTCAGATTAATTTTGAATTTTATTTCAACATCAATTTTGAAATTATTGACAGTATTTTTTGCGCATCAAAATTCGTAAAAACAATGACGAAAGAGGCATAAATTATTGAAGTCTAGTTTAAAATCTTACTACACATTTTCCAAACACACACAATTTTTTTATCTACAAGAATATACTGTAAAAAATTATAAATTTTTATAATTCATGATTTTGTTGCCAATTATCTGCTGCCGACATATATCTTGAAATTCTAGGCTCAAGCAGCAATTTTGCTGTAACTTAGTTTTGTGAATTAACGTCATTCTTATGGTTCACCCTGATTAATACGAAGGGGGTGACTCAAAACTTTGCAAATTTAAGCCTAGGTGATCGTCGGATAATTATGATCTGAAAAACCTGAAAATATAATTTGGCATCTTTTGTCACTGATATCGAGACTTTCTGATTTTTTTATTTTAAAAATGACATTTCTGAGACCACTAATAACTTGATGATCAATTAAGAGCATTGTTTTAAAGTTTGAAACACATGAAAATTACACTTGACAAATTTTGTCATTCATAATGAAAGCGTTCTGATGTAGATTTTGGCTAAGCCAACATGACTTCTAAAAAAGTTAAGAGTTCTATTGAAAATAATTTTTTCTCATCGAATTAGACGTTGCATAGTTCAGTAAACTTTTAAAATTGAACAGCAACAAAGTCGCCAGGCATTTTTCGTAAATGTCTTTTGGAAAGCAGTATAAGCTCCATTTTTAAATTCTCACCACTTTCTGTTACAACTTGTTTTTACTTTTTATGGTTAGAGGCATTTTGCACACAGATTTTCAAGTTTTTTTGTCTTTTTACAAATTCACGAATAAAAACCATTGAATCTAATTCAACAGAGTTTGTATTACAAACTTTGTAATGCAATTTTCAAAAATGGCTCAATAGATTCAATTTGATTTTTCCCGACATGAAATATGTACGGTTGAGAATGAAATAACTTGATTTTTTCAAGACGTTAAGGGGGTGCCATAAACCCAGCAGACTGGAGTCGTTATAACTTACGAAAATAATAAGTCAGTTTATTTTTTTATGCTTATTATAGTTAGCTAAAACAATATAAATATATGTCAGCTTGATAAAATTATTTTTATTCATTTTAGGAAAGATTTGAGTTCGAGTTTTCATTTTTGTAGTCGTAAAAATTTCAAAAAAATTAAAATATTATGAAAATTTTCCGCATTTTTTGTCCAAATTTTTTTTGTTTTGTTTTTTTAAATCTGTGGGTGAAAACCAAAAAAATAGCCACTTTGACTTTCTTCAAAAACGCCTACATATTTTCTGACAGCTGTTTGAAAAATCATAAAATCCCTATTTTTCCTCTTTTGTCGAATTTTTTGGAAATATTATGAAAATTTTTCGCAAATCACGTCCAAAATTTTTAATATATGGATTTTCGAATTCCTTATAAAAAATCAGGTAAAATCATTTATTTAATTTTTTTGTATCTATTAAATCTTCGTATGTCAACTAATGAGTGGTCGCGCGATTATCATTTCTAAACTATGGATGAAATTTTTAACACCCGGCTGTACACTCGATAAGTGCCATTCGACACTGAATTTTGAAAAATTGTATGGTGGTGAAAAATTTCCTATAAAATTGCGGGTGTTATAGGCGTCATTTTTTGTGATAGTCAGAACATTTTTTTAATATCAAAACGCAATTGAAGGTCAATTTTTATCTCAAAAAAAGTTGTTTTTCTCTACTTTTTGGCATTTTTGACCATTTTTCATAGAAAAAAAACTTTGATATCGAAGAAATATTTTAATGTGCAGAAATTAAACAAGACTTTTTAGCGCATAACACCCGAAGTTTATTAATATTGTCTTCGAGATAAATTCTGTAGTCGGGTTAAGTTGGAAATGGATGTACAGTGAAAAGTTTTTTTTATATTTTCACAGATAATAAGTTATGCTAGAAATTAAAAAATATAAACGTTCGCAAGAATGAACACTTGAATTGAAGAAAAATTTAAAAAATTTGTTTTCACATTTTTTTCTTTTATATATATCGCTCTGAAAACAAGTACCGTCTGCATGGACTTATGGCACCCCCTTAAGCCTTAGGAATGGCTAATGTGTAGCCCTCGAAAAAATATTACGTTTGAACGAACGTTTTGTACAAACCAGTTTTAAAAAATTGTCTTATACTGCTCAAAAATAAAAACTGTTTATGAAATGGCATATGTGTAAGTTTGAAATTTTTCCTTGAATTATTTCCGAAAGAAATAAACATCTCAAGCTTACACATTGGCAATTTCGAAAACGGTTTACATTTTGCAAGCAGTAACTGACAACTTTAAAATTTATTTTTCTACTGAACGTTATATTTTTCAAAGATTACAATTTAAATATAATTCAAAAATGACCCGTAAACAAAATGACGTTTGAACCTTACTGTAATTGTAACCAAACAATTCCCTTCAAATTTGAAAAATTCTCCAAACTGTAGAAAAAGAACATATAAGGGGTTTAAGCAAAGGTTACCGAAAATTTTAAGCCATACTTATTTATAAAACTCGTTTGATAGTCGTGTATAACAAATATCATTATCACAAAGATTTACCTCGACAAGACCAAAATGGCTGGTACCTCAACATTCTCGAATCCACCCAAATGGGGGTTGATAATTGGCAAGATCTGATCAGCGCCGAAACAAGGATATCACTCATAGGAAGATATAGCTGCACAAAATTTGATTTGTTAAGATTTATAAGGAAAGGGTCAGCAAACTAAGAAATTAACTACAAAAACTATTCAAAACAAGCCAAAAACCTCTGAAAAGAATTTTTAAGAATGTGTAATACTTTCTTTCGATTGCAGCAAAAGTTATTTTTAAAGCCTATTTTTAGCCCAAAAAACTCTGACTTTATAATCAAGAAATAAGGTTTAGTTGTTAATACTTATCGGGTTTCGAATGAAAGTCTTCAGACTCACAACCACAATAACAGCAAAAAATGTGGTTTGAGCAGTCATTTATACCCATCCTGACATGACTGATGAAGGATTATCCGTCGAATCAGTTCATTTTTTTGCCGGACTACGTGAAAGATCTTTGACAATATTTCTGCATTGCACAGAAAAAGTGCTCATTTCGGTTTTTGCCTGTCTGCGGAAAGCCTACGGAAACTAAACCCTCTGTGACAAGTTGTCCAGCATATTTTGGAAGCATCGGATTTTTGTACCACATTTTGACACTTTTGTAGCAAATGCGTGAAAATAAAATTTCAAGCCCGTGCTTAACGTAACAGCAAGTTCGCGCTATTTTCTAGAAAGGGCAGAGTGAGTTTGAGTTTTTTAGAGATCGAACTCGAAAACCACATTTTTGACATAATTTTTCTGCAATTTTAACAGCTTTTTTACACCAAATACGTCTTTAACGGTCAGGAATCAAGGAAAGACTTTGAAAGCACCACATTAAGAAGGTACGATCAACTCGGTGCGCGGCAATCCGCTGCGCAAGCTTTTACTCATCGGCTCCTATCATTTTGTAAGGAAAGCAAAATCACAGCCAATCAGAGTCACGTATTCAAGCAACGATTTTAGCGGTGAGCCCCGAGTAGACAGTACAAAACAAAGTACCACTATATTTTGAAACTCGTTCCCGATTGGCCGATCTTCAATTTTTATTCCGGTTGTAACAACTTGTACTTTTTTTGATTTTTCAAAACCCATAATAATTCAAGGAAATCTGTCGAAAACTATAAAAAAGACGCTCTGCAAGACTTTTGCGATTCTGTATTTTTAGGCACTTTTTTCATCAATTTTCAAAAAAAAATTTTCAAAAATTTTTATTTTCAAAAGTTAGCAAATTTTTTGTGACAACGGCTCTATTCTTGACAAATCAGGTAAATGGAGTTTATATTGCTAAAAATCGAAGTTAGTGCTCTAAAAGTGCGTTTTAAAAAAGTCCATTTCTGACCACTAGATGGCCAAAAACTTTTTTTTGTGCCCGGAATCGTTTTTTCAGAGTCAACAACCCCCGTGAGGTCAAACAATTTGTATCAACTACTGTAGTTCTCTCGTTAGTTTTACCGGTGCGCTCCCTATTAATAGAACAGAAGTTCAAGGAGGACGGTTCATAATGTTAGTCTCGGGTCGAGAAATCACGACACACAGAAGTGACTTCGATTTTTACTTGCTTGCAAGTTTCAAACATTTCACACTGACAATCCTTTAACGCTATATGATATAGACTATATCGTACGTGTAAAATAGGTTTTTTGGATTTGTTCATGAGAGCTTCGCATTTTTAGACATCCGATATCTGAACCCACATTTCTTTCTATTTTGATAAGAAATCTTGATGAAGCCCATCACATGATAATACACCACATAATGTGGTCCCCATCAGTGACGGTTAGCGTCTTTGATTTTCGTGGTCGGTTTATTTTGAATTATGAACAAGTGAGCACTTTGAGAACCCAAATGCTAATATTAGAAATTAAAAATTGTGCAGACAATTTCAAATCATAAATATATTGGACAACTTATGGTCAACCCTAATCTGGGAAACCATTATCTGAGTGATTTTTATTTTGGTAGAACCTTGGACTTTTAATTTGGCTGATTCGCGTGCCTGTAATTGACTGCCTCTTTTCACGCTATTTCCCCCGCCGCACTTTGATGACGAACTTTTTCTGTCCGAGGTTGATGTTTTTTTAATTTTGAGATCTCGGACAGTCTCATTTTTGCGCATTCAACGCAAAATTTCAGATAGTTCAATTTGCGTGCTTGCATTTTCGTGGTGACTTTCGATTTGCATCTTTGACCCCTTTACAGACATAAATTGAAGAAACAGAAAAAACTTAACGATCAAAAATATTCTGATGAACTTTACGACGGCTGGATTTCTAAAGACATGCCGCTTTTACTTTGTAGGTTATACGAATCCATGTCCATTTATTCTGGCGACGACAAAGATTTCATTTTCGACTATTACACAAATGGAATGAGAAAAATTTTGAAAAAAACGTATTGGAGCAGATTCCACCTCAATGGGTAAGTGAATAAATTAGACTGATTTTTGGTGTTTTAGCAGTAATGAATCCAAATTCCTGCCGTTATTATTATCTAACGTTAACGTATTTGAAGGTTAATTTATTTTTGGTATGCGTCTATAAGGACACTCTGAGTGTCACACTATCTTTACGGACAAAATTTGGCCAAAATCTATGTTTCTTGATTTTAGTCTGTCCTTTTATAAGGACAAAATGGATTAAATCGCCAAAAGATATATTTTTCCAAAAATATCTATGATTCATCTCTATTTCAAAAAAATATGAGTTAAAACAAGAGCCAAAAAAAGTTTAAGGACAAAATGGCAAAAATTTAAAATTTTTTCTTACATTTTTGAAAAATTAGGACAGTATGGCAAAATCTTAGCTGTCCTTCTAGACGAAAACCACAGTACCAACTAGTTTCGATTTTAATCGTACAAAAAAGAGATCCAGAATATTTCAAAAAATTAAAAATTACATTATCAAATTGCAATTTTGATGCCTTGCGGTACAGTTATTCGATATAGATAGCGACTTATTAAGGCAGATTATTTTCTTATTGATAAGTGTAGGCTTTACGCGAAAGCTTAAACATTAAAGACTCAAAAAGGGGCTTCGAAATCATGCTATTTAACTCAAGGCTTTCATGCTGACCTCAAATCACCCAACTTATTTCGATAATGACTTTTCCCTTTGTTCGAAAACGCGCTATAGAGAGCATTTTTAAGATGGACTCAGGTTGGGAAAAGGATATATTGTTTTCAGCAAAACAGTCTGCATTTAAAAACGCATGTTCTCTTTACATTATTTCTGACGCAATTTTTATACGCATTTTCATGACTCGATAGAAAAACTAATTTCTGGTCGAGCTGAGAACCGATATCCTCAAAATGCGTTAAGCTAAAACTTAGCGGTACTAATTAGGGATATGGTTAAATTTTAGGAGTAGTTATTTGCTATAATGCGGTCTGCCTTATTTCTAAAAATGTTTTTTTGATGAATTTGTGGTCGGATGATTTGACCGAAATGGGTTAAATCCTGGCATGAGATACATGTTTCTCAGATATGCATAATATAAACAGGAGGGCTCAAAACCAACTACAAATGCGTGATGGGATTTTTGTTTTTGAATATCTGACAAATTCAAAGCAAATAACCGCTTGCCAGACTTGCATTTTTTTGCATACAAGTTAATCGTTCTTTGAAATCGTAGAAAATAATTAACTATGTAATTGAGCAAAATAAGTTCTTGCAGAATTGTGCCAATTTTCACGGTTCACACGGAAACTGTCTTGTAAAATGTCTACTTTCTATGCGGTAGGGTTAAAAAATAATACCCAATTTGTACTTTTGCTGCATTACTTATAATCGCATCCATATTCTCGTCCAATTAGTTAAATTCTTGCGTTCACGCAATTTTTATAAAAACAAGCTTGCTCTTAAATTTTCGACGAAAAATTGCGTTATAGATTTAGACATACTATTACTAACTGATTTGTTTTTATCAGACTCAAATTTTGTTTCATAAATTGAAAGTTTTTGGCTTTTTTATTAATTTTAACTCATTTATTTTCCCCTATCGGAAAAAAATTCGTTAATTGGGGAGTGAAGTGGATATCGTCGTATTCTGCGTCACAAAGTTCTTGCGCGCAAGATAAATTACTGGACATAACCCACGCGTGAACCAAGTATTTGGTATGAAATTATTAATAAGCATTATGCTAATTTGTTTTTCAATATTTCTAGGTACAAAGTTGGCATAGAAACAAAATTCTCAAAATATTTCGCGTTATTTACAAATTGTGAGAAGACGATGATTTACATGGTCAACAAAACTGAAATCATTCCATTTGATACAAAAGTAAGTTTCTGAATTAAATTCAAAGGACCTTATATAAGTTATATTATAGAACCCCCATCATGGCAAAGGTTGATAATCGATATTCGGGACATAAAGTTGAAAAATAAAAGTACAACAAATATTTATATTGATAAGTGACGATAAAAGGCAACGTACGCAATAATCAACAGTGAGGGAAATAGGCAACCCTTTTGAAAGTCAATTTTAATTTGGTTGTTTTTTTCTGAAGCCCTTTTTTCATCTTCTAAATTTTGAAAATTTAACACTATTTCTAGTTATTTTTAAAATATGCGAAAAACATAGAAATTTAGTGTGTTAAAACTTAAAACATGGAACTTTCATGTTTTCCCCAAT
>SCLH01000370.1:110850-134546 GCA_004367855.1 Oikopleura vanhoeffeni | reverse complement strand
GGCTTTTTAAGAAAATTTTGGGTTTGAATTTAACTTTTCAAATTCGAGAAATTATGAGAAATTTTCGATAAAAGTTTTAAACATAATGAAAAAATGCCTTATTTTTCGTTCAAAATTTTTGTTCAATATTTGTTTCAAATCAACGAAAACAACTCTACAAAATGGCTTCTTTTACTTTTCGACTAGGTGACCATATATTTTTTATATGCTCTTTGAAAAACCATATGACATGGTTCAGTGATTTTTAGTCAAAAATAATAAAAAAAAAATTTTCATTTCTTGTTAAAAATTTATTAAACTTATTTTTATGGAATCCTAAGCTGAAAATATTGGGAATGGCTACTTTCACTATATTTAAATATGCTTTCGTTTTGTTTCTTCGCTCTTGTTTATACTCTGAAATTCAGAGTCTGAATCATACTTTTCGAATGAAAATACGGTTTGCGCGACATCTAGCCTTCTTTAATCAAGAATTAAAAAAATTGTATTTCACCGAGACTTGCCTAATTGGCAAGCCGACCCATCCACCACGTAAAATTTAATAAATTAAACTTATGAAAATAAATATTTTTTCGATGTGCTTAAATGACGGTTTTTTTCGTCTTTTTTTCAAAAATTTTCAATTTTGACGTACAAATGCATAAAACCTTATTGCTGGTATTTCTCTCCATTGAAGTTTAACTTCATATCCACGTATCCAAAAATTACATTATGCCGATATTATTTGTCAGAAAAAATTCTCTACAATAAAGACTAATAAATTTTTTTTAATTCATCTTAATTTGCCGGGATTTTTTGTGAAAATTCATTGCTCTAGTTAAATATAGGCAAAATGTACATTATTTTACAAAAAAAAGTTTAACTCACGAATGGTTCATGCGATTTCTTTTCTCTTGTTCATAAATTATTCTAGATTATCTGAGTAAAATTATAGACTAACAAAATTTTAATAATTTTTGTCAGATTTCTCGCAATCACTTTTTTATCCAGATTTACTGCGCGCCATTGTTACATTGACTTGGCTAAAAATTGAAATATTGAAAAAGATGCAAAAATCTTAAGAATTTAAATATTGAATTACTTTCATTTGGTGTAACTTTTTGCTGTGATTATTATTCTTTGTGATTTGAGACTATCCTATATCTAGAATTGTAAATAAATAAATAATTTTTGCGAGCAAATCCGATATTCTAGAACTAGTTATTCGATAGAAATGAACTTTTTTTTGCTTGCAATCAATTGCTAGTGTGCTGGATGGTCGGATACGAGAAAAATAATACCGAATTTGAAACCGTGGTCGAAAATAACTACTGCACCCACAATCCCCTTAAATAATAAGTACCCCTCATGAATTGAGGCTCCAACAAAAAAGCTGAATTTCATTCTTATAGATTTTTTTAAGAAATATGGATAATTTGAAATGAGTTGGTGGTCTTTTCATCCCGATACAGCGGAAAGTACTTTTTAGTCATTTTGAAAATATCTTGTCTTGATTTTAAGGGGGTATGCGACTCTGATTTAATAAAGGTCTTAGAGGCATTAAAAATGCTCCAAATTGATACGGGGTGATAATTAAGTGTACTAATAACCCAATCATCAAAATTTTTTTTTCGAAATTTTCGCATTTTTTCGATTTTTTTCTAAGTATTTTTTAAAAGATGAAGGGGTACCTTAATGTGTTGAAGGGATATATTTCGACAAACTTGGTGTCATCATCAGTGCTTTACAGTACTAAAATGATGTGCTAAATTTTCAAACACCATGAAATAATCTGTTCTAGAAAGAAATGTGATACAGTAGAGTAAACATGTATTTTTTAGGTTTTTTTATTGTATTTTTACACGTTAAAATCTGGCACAGAAAACAGTGAAATTTAAGATTGTTCGTCGAATTACTATTTACCAGTCAGAGATTTGAATAATCGCTACAGATCGCTAGGGTAAAGTAAAAAATGTAAAACCACCGCCAATGTTATTATTTTGGCCTTAATAGTCCATGATCATTTTTTGAGCTCAAAACTTGCGCTTGGGACTCCCCTTTTGAAATGTTCAAATCTTAAACCTAATTTCAGGGCCGCAAAATTATTCCGAAAATAGCTCTGCCGACAGCTTTCAAGAATAACAATGAAAATTTCGAGCTCATTACATGTGGTAAATATGTCCTACTAATTAGCCATAATGACAAGAACACCGACTTGGCCCTGAATTGCTATGAACAAAATCTTGAGCTCAATCCTATCAAAATATCATCGGATGTTTGGCTCAATACAAAATGGATCTATCAAAATGCTAACCTGTCAAAAAATGGACATTTATTGATCAGTTTCACAAATGCTGGAAAATGCAGATGGCAATATCTTCGCATAAAAAATCGAAAAATGACGTCTAAAAAGTCAAAAAAATTTATGAATGTTTATGGCCCGCCGAGTTCGCTGAATATCTTTACAAATGATAAAGTGATGTGTTTGGCAAATGAGAAAACGATGGGGGATAAGGTTCATCTTGATAAGATTATCATTAGTGATTCGTGGAATAATAAAGATTGGAACATTGTGATTTGGCTGGAAAATTCGGATTTGTATTGGCACACAGTTGGGTGATAAACAGTATTCAGTCTCAGTTTGAGAAGGAAAAAATCAGAAAAAAATGTTTTACACTATTGAGAACACAGATAAAAATATTATCAAAATATTTTAGGCCAAAAACAATTTCAGAAGCAAGTTTTTTCCACATTTGAAAATTATATGTCACAAATGGTGTACAAGGGCTAAAAAAAGTTTACATCGAACATTTTTTGAGACAATCAAAAACTGTTAAGTCCGTAAAATCCAAAAAATACTTTCAATTTCATAATTTTTTAGAAATTTCGAAGTCTCAGCTAGATTTTTATTCCTTCAAATTAAAACCAATTAGAATCGTTCATTTCGACTCAGTTTTGGATTTAATTCTTATGCTGATTTTTTTAACGTCAAAAACATCTTATTACAAAATTATACAGGGTGTAAGATTTTTCCCTTCTTTTTTCAAAACTGGTTACACTTGATTTCCGCCGTTTTGATTGATTGAATCTGAGAAAACCATGTATGTTATATGATTTCGTTATTTTACAGTCTTCAATTTTCAAGCAGGAAAAGCTCTTGGAAACAATAAAGTTTGGCGCTAAAGAGTTAAAACTTTAATTTTTTCAAAAATAGAAAAACGATAACTCTAATTTTTTCTTAACGTTTGAGGGTAATATCGAGAAATTCTTATAAAACTTCTTTTGACCTTGAGCACCTTTATTTAAAGAAAAATGATTAAAGATAGCTCCAAGACACACTTTGAGAACACGTTGTTTCTTGCATGTCACATACAGGTGCCTTGCTTTGAAATATCATCTTTCGAACGTAATTATTCAAATTATTATGACTGACTTGAGTTCTTATCATTTTTTTGACAGTGATAATTCAAAAATTAAGACTGATTATCTACAGTACCAATAATCAGTCATAATATTTTGGATTTTCACTTTTTAGAAAATTATAAGAACTCGAGTTGAATCAACTGCATGCAACATGCTAGCAGAAAACGTATTTTGAATGTTTGTCTTTACTCATGTTATTGTTCTGTTCATCATGAGAAGCAGCTTAAAAAATTTGTCACTCAGAATATGATTACGTGAGAAAGGTGTGGTTTTATTTATCATCGTAAGAATTGACCTGGGTTAATAAACGTTCTTCAAGTTACGTAATCGGTTATAACAAAAAGACTCGTTAAAGGAAGTAATAATATTTTGGTTCAAACTTTCGCATATATTATAGAGTAAGTTAATACAAAAGGTTTTGAATGGAAATAATAAATTTTCATGTCATATTAAAAATGAAACCCTTTAAAACTTTCTATATTTTTTACTTTCTTGACGTTTTCTTGTCATAACATTTCATTTGTGCACATTTTCATTTCAAAGTTCTATATATAATATAAACTAAACTAAGTATGAAACATGTAGTTAAAAATACATTTAGCGTTTTTTCAATTCCGAAATAACTTTTTCATCTATCTGATTTTCGGTAACATTATTTGGCGTTAGGATGGAAAATTTTTCCAAAAAGTTCTCATCTCTGATTTTCTTTTGACATCTTAATCAGACAGAAAATACATCGAAAGTCAGTTTGTAACAGTGTTTAATTTTCATATACGAGCAATTTATAGACCAAAATTAAGGGGTTATTAAACAAGAAAAAAAAAGTTAAAAGTTTGCAATATTTGTTACGTTAAATAACTAATATCCCTTTATCACACTATGCTTAGAATGCGTAGCCACATCGTTGTTTTTATGTTAGTCTTCTATTGATTCTCCTATTTGGCTACGCATTCTAAGCAACGTGTGATAAAGGGATATATGTTAGTGAAGAAATTTACCGTATTATTATTTGAATGGCTTTTGTAGAAAGAGTTTATTTGCATTAATCGGATTTTGGTCGATTATATTCCAAAAAATTTGAAATGAATTTAAAATATTGAACGGAATAAAACCAACATTGGTTAATATTTAGAAATAATAAATTAAATAAGATAATAATTAAAACAATGTTAGGCAACGTTGTCATAACCCAACGGATCAGATTTTTAGCATACTAATTAAAAATAGACACGGATGTTTAATGAACTCTGAAATTGCATTATTATTTGGACCTTTAACGCTGCCTTTATGAGGCCCCAATTGAAAATGCTCTTAATTGATTTTGGGTGATAACAAAATGTACTTGTAGTACAGTAATACCGATATTCCTTTACGAGGAATGTAGATATTTTCTTATTTGGTCTAGTACATAATATACTTTGAGTAGTACTGATGTACTAGACCAAATTAGAAAAATATCTTCGTTCGCTCGTGAAGCATATGCGACCAAATTATCAAAAAAAAACGAAATTTAAATAACGTTTGCTTTAATTCAACCACTCAAACTAAAAATATCACCTTGACGTAAGCCAACTTTGTGCTCAGTGTTTTCTTGGCGTTCTTTAGAGGTTACTTTCAAAATAATTGAAGCACTTTTTTTCAAAATTTGCAAAAAAAAAATCGAGATTTTGACGCAAGAAGCTAAAGAATAGTTCTTCAATATTGCTTATCTGACTGGTACCCGTAAGGGCCTCGGTTTAAGGGCCTCGGTGCTATTTGACAGATATGGCCCATCTCAGATATGGCCCATATCATATGGGCGCTTTAATGAAAAACTTTTTCCGGTTTTACTATTTCTTCTCAATATACCATAAAAGTAATGTTTCATAATCCAGGCAACTTTTGTAATTACAGAATTTCGAATTATTGCTTTTTTAGAAAAGTTTGAGTTCGAACAAACTTTTCGAATTCTACAAATTATAGAAATTTCGAAAAAAGTTTCCGAATATTATGAAAAAGGCCTATTTTTTGTTCAAATTTTTTTTTCAATATTTGTTTCAAATCAGCGAAAAACACTTCCAAATGGCAGCTTTAACTTTTCGCGTAGGTGACCACTTATTTTTTATATGCTATCTAAAAAATCATATGACATGGTTTTTTGATTTTTGGTAAAAAAAAGTTGGAAATATTTTGAACATTTTCCTTATTTCTTTTTCAAAAATTTTTGAACTTATTTTTCCGGAATCATCAGCTGAAATTATGAAAAAGGCCACTTTTTATTTTTTTCAAATATGTCCTCGTTTTGTTTCTTCGCACTTGTTGATTCTCTAAATTATAATTTTTCAACGAACCACGGTTTGGGAGAAAACCTTTTAAGCCCTCTTAAATTCAGAATTAAAAAAAATTATACACCGAAACTTGCCAAATTGGTAAGCCGACCAATTCATTGCTTCAAATTTATTTCATTCAACTCATGAAAAAAATATTTTTTTCGATTTGCCAAAATTTCCGTTTTTTTGTCTTTTTAAATTTTCGATTTTGACTTGAAAATCGTACAAAAACAAATTAAATAAATTTTCACCGATGGATGGGTCAACGTTAACAGTTCCTTATTAATAAAACATAAAAAAATAAATTTTACTTAAATTTAAACACCTAAAATAGCAAACGCGCGTTTTTAAAGTGTTTTATATAAAAGACGATTTATAAAGTAAAAACGGAAATTTTGGCAAATCGAAAAAAATATTTTTTTCATGAGTTGAATGAAATAAATTTGAAGCAATGAATTGGTCGGCTTACCAATTTGGCAAGTTTCGGTGTATAATTTTTTTTAATTCTGAATTTAAGAGGGCTTAAAAGGTTTTCTCCCAAACCGTGGTTCGTTGAAAAATTATAATTTAGAGAATCAACAAGTGCAAAGAAACAAAACGAGGACATATTTGAAAAAAATAAATAGTGGCCTATTTCATAATTTCAGCTGATGATTCCGGAAAAATAAGTTTAAAAATTTTTGAACAAGAAATGAGGAAAATGTTCAAAATATTTCCAACTATGTTTTACTAAAAATCAAAAACCATGTCATATGATTTTTAAGATAGCATATAAAAAGTAAGTGGTCACCTACGCGAAAAGTTAAAGCGGCCATTTTGAAGTGTTTTTCGCTGATTTGAAACAAATATTGAAAAAAATTTGAACAAAAAAAATTAAGCCTGTTTTTCATAATATTCGGAATACGGTATATTCGGAATTTTGAAAGGGTAAAGTCACTTAAAATCAGCCAAAAATGATTTAAAAAAAGCTCTCTTTTCGAATTCATTTTACAACTCAACAATGTGAATCTGAAAATATCACCCAAATTTTTCTGAAGAAAAGGTTCAAATTTTATGACGAGTTGATTGGAAGGCGATTTTTCGCTTAAGTCTTACTCCGAAAAAATAACTTTTGAATCCAATCTGGAGTTGAAATTTAAAATTAGCCAGGGATTTAAAAAGTTTTATGAGTACGATTCGGAAAATTAGCATCCTAGACATATCTGGAGCAGAAATGTTTTTGTGAGTGACTTTTGAAAATTGAATGATGTGGCGAAGACTTCAACTTACCAACTTTTTCAACTCAAATTTTGAAAGTTAAAATACTTTATTTCAATTTATTGAAAATTATAAATTGAAATTAAGTTCCCAAAATCATAGTTCAATTGAATTTTATAAATCGGATGAACCGTTTTGGTGCTCTGAGTGTGCAAATTGTACCCTCCTGAAAGGGTATTATTCCATTTTCTATGCCTCAGTGGGTTAAACAAAGTAATCTCAAAAGTGGGAACTTTTGTTAGAAAAGGTTTTTATCCGAAAATTTTGAAGTGGCCAAAAGTTTCTCATCAAGAGAAAAAAAAATGAAAAAGTACAAATCTGTCAAATAGCACCAAGGCCCTTAAAGGCTTGTATGGATAATTTTTATCGATAAATTTAATACCAGCGACCAGTACCCCCTTAAGGGCAATATTCTCTTTATCACTTTTTGGTTAGAATGCGTAGCCACTACTCCTTTTAACGTTGTGGCTACGCATTCTAACCAAAAAGTGATAAAGGGATATGACCGAGGGAACCGAAGTATAAACTTGACTTATAGCCCTTAATTCCATTCTCAAGATTTTTGTACAATTGGCACCACTGAATAATTAGAGCCAAATAATTGTTTTCAAGCCAGACCTGGAGTGAGTGTTTGAGAAGAGCTGATAAGTCTGAAAATGTGTGCGAAAGTGAAATAAATGTTTATGCACAACCGCGCTAATTAATTATTTTCCATAATATCAATTTTACTACAGCATGTCACATTTTTTATCATGTTCTTCGTTTTTCATTTGGAACACGTTAAAATTTTTGTTTATTTATGGTTGATTGTATCACACAATTAAAATATGCGTATACTGTAATTAATATTTTTGGGTCAAACATTATTTTGTCAAACTGGTTGACTAGAGTCTATGTTACAATGTCTATATAACCACTTGCATGAATAATTTTGAATACGTTTCTCGTGGAACTTTGACGACAGAGACACGTTTTGTGTTTCGAATACACAAAAGTTAATGTGTATTGACCAATGACATCACACAAATCTTGAAGTATCTAACGACAAAGTTCTACGGGACAAGTAGGTATAATTTTCGATATATTGCATTTATTTTTTAGTAAAAATGAATTCTGATAAGCTTTCGATTTATCACAATCATTTTCAAATATATTATTTTAATAGTAAGGAAAATGTTTCTAGCGAATTTGAATTTATAAAATTCTTTGAATTAAACACATGTTCAACATAATGTATAACACAATTTTCTCACCCAAAAATCAGTTTTTGATCCGATCAAATTTTACAAATCAAAATCCGAATCTGGTCAACTTACACGGAAAAAAATGTCAAATTATTCGATAAAAGATTGCAAATTTACCTATGAGCTCGATGCCGAAGAATGTATTATCACAACAATTTTCACATGCTGCCCTAACTTTGGCTCCTTGGGCCTATCAGAAATTATTATTTCAATTTTTAGGATTTCAACATCAGATTTATCGGTTAAATTAAACCACATAATCACTATTCCCGTTGTAAAAAGACCTAAAAGTATTAAAACATTAACCAGGAAATACGACCAAGCCAGCAATTATTTAGCGGTTATGGTAGAGACTTCTTCAGAAAATTCCGAGCTATATGTTTATAGTCTAAGCGATTTTGAGGGTATACCAAAAATAAAATCGCAAAAAATTAGGCCTAACTCTTGTTTTACATTTTTAGATGGTATTGATTGTGCAGCATTTATAGCTGTTGATAATTCTGTAATGATTTGGAGTCTACCAGACTCTAAAGCAATTCATAGGATGATTCCACCGGAACAATTAACCGACATTTTTAGCACGTCTGATTTACTTATAGGTTGAGGTTAGAAATGTGATTTTTGGTAAAAAAATCATTAAAATAGGGGCTGAAAAAGATCAGTGAAAAATAATAAACTTATTTGACACGGAAAACCATTGATGCTTTCACGGTCCTTCCAAATCGTTCCTCCCACTAAGTGCACAAAACATTGTTTTTTTTGTACAAACATAATCACTACAAATTTTCCCTGTTATATTTAAAATTTGATGAAGTTCTGCAATTATCATCAAAAATTTTAATTAAATAGCTTTTAAATTCGGCTTTGGTTAGTTTATCAAAATAGTTGGTTTTACTGGTGAGATAAAATGGTATAACAAATCCTCTTATGAAAATTTGAATTATCACACCTCAAAGATAAAACCCACAAGATAGGAACTGTACAAAATGACTGAAATTACAAATATGGTCAAAATTATATCTGTTTAAGAAATTTATCCTGATTTTTGACCCGATTTTGACCTACAGATCATTTTTGAGTCATTTTATTGTACATGAAGTGCCGAGCATGAGTTGCCTAATCTAATCTCGTGCGGGGCGGGGTATTATCGACTAGGGCAAAATAAAACGGGCCAATGAGTGGCGCGCACAAGGCAACAATCCCAGATTGTCTGTCCGGTAGTTTCAAGAAAAAAATTATGATTTTTTGTAAAAAATTTGACGAGATTTTTTTTGTAGCGCGCTTCAAAACCTTTTTATAAAAAATCTTGGCAAATTTATTACGAAAAATCCCAATTTTCTTGTAAAAACTACTGGACAGACAATCCAAAAAAAAATTCTTCGAGTTTCTTAATTTTTTATCAAATACAATAAATATGATTAAAAATGATGTGCAGGTCAAAATTTATTTATTTTTCGAAAATTGAACTCTTCAACCTGATCATTAAGGAAAAATTGAAGATTGATCTCATAAAAGTTTTCTGTAAACAACGCTCAAAAAATAGCCTCCTGAAAGGCTATCGTGCCTCGGCGGAACTTTTTCTTATATGCTTCGGAGATATATACAAACGGATCAGTCAACGTCACAGGCTGTTTTAATGCTTTTTTTGCACTGCTTATGATTTTAGATACGACAAGCAAACAAAATTTCTAAAAATGTAATATTTCAAAAACTATGACAATTATTCAATAGATTGAGATTTAACTAATAAAAAAATTAAATAAGTGACTTTTGTTCTCAAATCGATAAAAAATTAAGCTTTGAAGAAATTCTTGAATAGTGAATCTTTGAAAAGTTTAAAACCTTTCAGACACGAGGAATTAATTATTTATTTATTTTGATTTATAAAAAATAACCCATTTATTCCAAAAATTATTATTTGCATCATCCAGCGTTTACGCCAGAGTCTAATTTACTGTAAATCACTACCAAAAACGCATTTCCAACCTATATCAGGTGTATCCAGTTCTAAAATGTATCAAATGAGGCTGGATTTTTCAAGAATTTTCATGGAGAAAAAATATTTTCATTTGCAAAAGAGAGATTTAGATGAAAATTACAAACCGATTGAAATAGAGCTGGAAAGCAGTGATGGAGAAGCAGCAAAATCACAAGGATCAGAGGACTCAGGAAATTATGAAGATTTTATTTATAGCCAAAGAAAGCCCTGTCTGACGAATTTTCAAAAGCCAGTACTACATCAGTTCCCAATCGCTTTACCACATTTTCATCAGGCACCTTTAATGAATAATTATCCAATTACTTTGCCAGTCATGAATTCTCAAAATTTTCAATTAAAACCTCAATTTCAACCAAAATTTAATAATATTATCCCTGCTGGAAACTATCAGCCTGCTGGAACCTATGAACCTGCTGGAAACTATAAGCCTGCTGGAAACTATGAATGTTTGCATTATAAGCCTAAGAACAATTTGCCTTTGGATAATTATCACACGATATCAAGGTTTGGAAATCCGAGGTATCCTGCCTACTGAAAATTTAATTAAATCTGTACATTTTGATTTTTTACAAGTAAAATTCAGTTATTTGAACATAAAGTCCGCCAATAAACATTTGCGAAAATTTGATGAATTATTATTTTTTTCATTTTAATGTTATTTGGAATCATGTTTGGAAAATTCTAGCAGTTTCGTCGTCAATAAGCCAGAACAGCCAATATTTTTGTATCATCAAAGGCAAAAGTGCAAAGACGAAAAGGCTGAAAAGAGCTTTAACGGAATTTTTAAAATGATTTTATGGAAACAATATTTTTTTTTGGAAAAAACGACAGATTTAACTCATACGACGGATGTGATTTTAAGGTTACAAAGTTTTGGTTAGTTTCGAATTTCATCGTCGGAAAAGTTGAAATGGGAAAAATTTTAAATCTACGACAATTAATTTGAATAATTAACTTGAATGTTCATGGGAATTATACTAGATTCTAGTCTTTTTCGTTCAAAATGCTTCAGACCCTTTTCCCGTCGGCGCGAGTCGCAACAATACGAAATATATTTCTGGCAGCATGTTAAGGGTGTGTATGCCGCTAAAAAGGCGGTTTTTGATGTTTTTCAACGCGTTTTCTAGCGTATCTGGATAAGGTGCTACTGCACAAACTGGCCTCTCTTGAAAAATAAGTGTTCAGGGTAAATTCAGCAATGATTGTTATCTGATACAACCAACCTACGGCCACACAATAACCTTCGATAACACTCCCGAAAAAAACTCAAGAGCTATCTCTTCCTACAATCCGGTCATTATTTGTTTTAATTTTTCATTTCAGGCTCTGGAGCAGCAGTACAAACAATCCATTAGAGCCTTTCTTTCAAAATTTCTCTTGTAACGAAAAAAATCGCAAAAAACTAAAACCAAAATTGTAATTAAAATTGAACGAAATAGAAAATGACCGTCGAAAACAATATTTGAAAACAGGGCTTTCATGAATTGTTTGTACTGCTTCTCTTGAGCCTGACATAAAAAAATTAAAAGAAATTGATAAAAATTGTTTCGGGGAGGCTTATTCAAGGGTCCTGTGTGAGCGTAGGTTGGATCGTATCAGATTACAAAAAAATGCTGAAATGGTTCTTATAGTTGCAAGGTTCTTATAGAGCAATTTTCTACGATACCAGTTTCAATAGTTTACCGAGAAACCGCGTCGAATAACAGCCTGATCAGCGACACCCACACCCCTGAGAATAGCAAATCAAATAAGCAATCAACCGACAGTATTTCAAGAAATTAGAAAAAACAAGGTTTCAAGTTAAAATTTGTCTGATAGACATTGTCGTCTAGCCTGCAAACGTTCGCAAACATCTTATTTAAGATAAGCTATTGAGGGCGTCAGGAGCTCGACTAAATCCGAAACGGAAAGATAGTAGAAAAAATGAAACAAGCCATTATTGATATTTTTGAGACGTAACAACTTGAGAATAACTACTGTATTAAAGTGTTATTAAAAGTTATTTTCAAAATCCACCTATTGACCAATATATCGTCAGCGAATTCTCGCATTCTTCTGTTGGTTGCAACCTGCAAATAGTTGGTTGTAAGTTTCGACAAATATTTAGAAATTAGATATTTCTGAATAATGCATTTTATTAACCTTGAAAATTCCGGTCTTCCATTTTCTCGTTTCTTGCAAGATTTTCTGTTCGCATTTGTGGCTTCCTTTATCATTTTTCTCTTTTCCTTTTCAGTTGGACCAAAAATGCTCTCAGTTCGCCATGACGAATCACTCCTTGTTTCTATAGTTTGCCTAAAACTCATAGTATAAAAACTTGCGGAAACCCATGTCAAAACTCATGGAAATCATTATTTTGTTATGGAAAACATTTTTCTTTAAATATTAAATGGTTAAAATGCACCACTAATCAAATAAACCGAAATAATTTCCAATATTTTTGTTTTTTCGTGCTTGCTTTTGTGCCTACTTTCACATAACCGAAGCATATTTTTGATTCGGAAATTGTTTCACGTGATCTATAAAGATTAATATATCGAAGATTAGATTGAATTTCCAAAAAGAAAAATTCTAACAGAATTTTTAATTTGTTCTATACTAGATTACGCAATAATTAGCATTCAGTGAAAAACTGTTTGCTACAGAAGTTAAGCCAGCTAATTTCACGGGTCAGACGGCAAAACACCTCAAAATCTGAAATACAACCTGTATAAACTTTTAGTCTATTTGAAAGTAAAACCTAGGAGGAGATAGTTTTTTTCTTTTTTGATTTATGTCTCCTTCTGGCGCTTATGTTTGTGGGAGTGTATGCATACAAAAAAATTTGACACATTTTTCACGCTAGCTAAAGACTGGTTCTACAAACTCACTGATCTTAATAATATCCTCAAAGCCATGATTGGCTGATGTTTCATCAAAGTCAATGTCAGCGTCCTATATATTTTACATATTTACGACAAAAATTAAATGATAAATATTACAGTAGAGTGTGTTTAAACGGACAACCGCTTAGGACGAAGTCAGAGCGAAAATTCCTGCCAGCGGGCGTGTAAGAGGACGGGGGGAAAATTCGTTTTTTATTCAGTTGTTCTCCAAAATTTGTAATTAACTATGGGGAAAAAGTTTTTTAAACGGACGAGGTCTGAGCGAAAATATCTGCCAGACTTTTAAACGGGCGTGTTCTGAGCAGAAATTTCTGCCAGACTTTTAAACGGACAGTTTGGAAACTCAAACTGTTCGTTGAAACGCACTCTACTGTAGTTAAAAGTTGCTAACAAAGCCTAAAAATCTGTTTTTATACTCAGATTGTGACCTCTAGGTACCTCCAATTTTTTCATGGTCGGAATATTTTTTTTTCAGAACATCTGATCACATAAACTTTAAGAATCCTTGCTGATGGGTTAAGTTTTGCAGATAGCTCTCCCGGGTATGACCTTACTTACCTGGCCTATACCCCCTTGAGCCAATTTTCAAGCAAATTAAGTTATTTATTGTGAAATTAAATTGATCGGATAAGGCGGCATCAGTTCCAACTTTGGGCTCTGTCTACTCGCAGTTTTTACGAAATAAAAGACACTTTTCGAAAATATAATTTGCAGCGAATCATTCGCTGTTTATATTTTTTTTCAATTCCAACTTCAAATCACCTCAGTGGTGTCTTGATTACTTTCCGTTCAGCATAAACATCCGACATGTTATCAATTTTCGAACTTCTCTGCAACAGGGGTCGGCATAACTTTTGAAAAACCTGATCGGATCGAACTTGATCGGATCGAAGATTTGAAAAACCTGATCGGATCGAAAAAAAGTCGATCCGATCAGGTTATGCCGACCCCTGCTCTGCAATACTTTCCGCGCACGAAATTTTCGCATTTTTGATTAATTTTTTATCCCTTTTTTCTAAATAAAAACAAAATAAGATTATCGTATAGGCTGTTATCGGTCTTTTCTGAAAATTTTCGGACTATCGTAGATTTTTAAAGATATAAACCGATAACACGCTAATACCGTATCTGACTAATCTAGAAATGGATGTTTGCCAAAATTCAGATTCTGCATGTCAGAAACATATTAAAGTATCAGTCACGCCTACTGAATATTAAAAATGCCATAAATTTATATCTATTACGGTACCTGCTCGGCCTTTTTTATTTATAACTCGGCTTTTAGAAACGACTCATCCGATAAAGTTCTTAGATGGCTCAAACTGAGCTCAAATATTAAGTGAATAATCAAATAAATAAAAAATAAAAGTAAATAAAGTATTTACGACGCGTTTCGGTTTACTCCATCTTTATGTAAAGAAATACAGTTAACAAAAACCACAGTTAAAACTTTGGAAGTCTAGAGAAATCTAAAACGTCGAAACAAATCAGAGTTAAGACAGATTATCTAAATAACAAATGTTCCAAATCGAACCTTTTTTTCCGGAGATTACTGAATTGTTTATTTAATTGTATAACTGTTAATTATAGTTTTCTGTTCAAAAATGGGAAACAATGGTCTGATTAGGACCATGTTTATTTATATATTTTTCTCTTTATATTTGTGCTCAGTTTGAGCGTTATTAAAACTTAATCAGATGAGTCGTTTTTAAAAGCCAAGACATAAAAAAGTGGCTAAAAAGCCCAGCAAATGCCGTCAGATATATAAAAAGTTATATTTATGGGTTATTAATAACGTGAATTTATACGACAAGTGTCATCTCTGGTATAAATAATTAAATTCCGAGCCTCACGATCTGCTGTTTTTCAATAATTACATTCATATCAAAGGCTCTGGCCTAAACTCTAATGAACCATTCATAAGTCGTCATGGCCTCTGATCTTTTTTGATCAAAAGATATGGTATATTGGCCGTTTTAATTAAAACTAAGTGAAAAATTGGATTGCAGACGAGGCTTAATTGCATGTTTTAAACACAAATGGTTTATTATTATCTTCCCTTACAAGGCAATATCTTGAGTTTCAATTCAATTAAACTCAACAATTGACTCCAAAACAAGCCAAAATCGACGAGAATGACAATTGTCGGAGAAAATTTTTCCACAGAACCACAAGACTCACTTTAAGGGCCTAACTGCAGTACATTATTGTATCACTTAATATAACACTTGGGGAAGATTAGCCTTTAATCATTTTTTGATGAAGGAAGACAGAATTAATAGTGTTATTCGATTATGACTCATAATCATTTGTTGAGACGTTTGAGGCTCATAATTTATGAGCCTCAAACGTCTCAACAAAATATAACCACAAGTTTAGAAAACTAAAGATATGAAGCCGACCCGTTACCTGTATTTCTGAAAATCATTACATTTAAATGTTTCAGTGGCAAAATATTTGCAAATTGCAACTTTTATATTTAATGATGAAATGAATTCTTTTTGGCATTAAAAACTTAGTGCCAAATCAATACATTATGTATTGATTTGGCACTAAGTTTTTTATGCCAAAAAGAATTCATTTCATCAATAAATATAAAAGTTTTATGATGCAGTGAGTTGAATCTCACATATAATTTGGCATTAAATTTTATATGAGACGAGGATTTTTCTTTAAAAACTAATTTTCAAACGATCAATTATTTCCGTCTCCTCTTTACGAGGTCACATTTGTTTCAGAACGTTTGTTCGTCAATGAACTGTTTTGCCCTCGAAGTCTTTTCTCAGTGGACTAATAAGATGGATTCATGCATAGATATTAAAATGACCTTGTAAATAATATTTGACAAATTTTATTCGGTAAACAATTTCGGCATTATTTTGTTTGCAGTATTTAATTTATTTTGAGAAAAAATAGACAAGCCGCACGCTCTTCGTTTGCAAGATTGTTGCCGGCATATAATATGCTACATGTATATCATTTTCTCAACTAAAGTGCGGCACTTTAAGTGCCTCTCAAGAGAAATAGGGTGCTTACACTCTTTAAATTACGGCTTTTGGAAACGACAGATCCGATCGAATTGTTCGATATCTAAAAATATGAAAAATTCCCTGAATCAGACCATTTTAAGAATGTGTCAATCTGAAAAAAAAAGGATTTTGAAGGTCTCTGAATCGATTTTTTTCGAAAAACATTCGAATTCTATAACAAGATAAAAAAAAATGGTCCGATACGAATAAATTTGTTTTTAAACATTTAACTCTAAATATGTGTGGCCATTGTTAGCTATCTTAGAGTTTTGATCGGATTATTCGTATTCTAATACCGAAATATGAATGCCTTTTAACTTTTGAGAGGAACGTTTGAAAAAGATTAATCTGAAGAAATTATTTTGAGAAATCTGCAACTGAAATAAAAATACTTGATGATAGCAAACTTGACGTTAAATGCTTGGAAAGTGTTTTATAAAGTACCTCAGTAGAATTAAAAATGTCGACAAAATGTCCCGTTGTCAAATTTATGCCTCATGAAATGCTTGGCTACTGGTTTATACTCAGTTATATGATAAAGTCACAAATTGCCACATTAAAAAAACAATTATCGTTTCCAAATTTGTATTCAGGGAATAATTCTTGACGAATCATTTTAATTTGCCTATATTTGGTCAGGTTTAAATAGTTTTGAACAAAAACTTTATTGAGTTCTGGGTTTTTCGTGTTCGTGGTGAGCTTTGGTTTTTCTTTTTCTTCCACCAATTTGTCGAACATGCCCTCGTTTACGTTTATGCATTGCGCTTGAGAATTCCGAAGACGATGTGAGGGAGTCTAAGTCTGATTCAGAATCCCAGACGGTACCGGTTGCCCAATCAGAATCAGAGCCGGAATCTGTGTTTGAAGGTGGGATTGTTTTGATTTGGGGACCCATGGTTACATCATTATATTCTGGTTGTGTAACCGTGTAATATGGAGCCACTGAAGGTTCTAAGAAACCAGGATTTGATCCACGATTTGGACAAGTTCGGGGTTGGTTCTGTACTGGAGTGCTGAGGAAATGGATCAAAAGTTGTTTAATAAATAAAATTACAAAAGCATGATTTTATCAGTTTTTCTTTGATGAAAGTTATAGCAGGACTATTCGGGAAGCCTAATGTTATTTAAAACAGGATATTAAATGTATGATATTTTTAAACTGGGCAAAACAATAAGATGTTACCAAATACTGTACTTAAAAAAAGGAAATAAGTCTGAAAAACTGATTGTAAAATTATTTTTCAAATTTCTGAATTGTTAAAAACTAGCGAAACTTAAAAATTGAAACTCAACATTTTTTGAGATACTGAAACCTAAAATTAATGAAAACTTTGATTTGAAAACATAAAATAATTTTATGTTTTCATACAAATTTGAAAATTTTCTTGTATCAACAGAACAAAATTAATACATAAGGTAGGAAAACACATTGATACGCTGTTTTGAGCACCGATTCCAATACACATATAGTATTGGTTGAAAATTAAATACCTGTTCGACCGCGTTTATCTACGCCGTCAAAGGTTAAGTCGAACTCATCTGTCGAAAATCTTCGAATTTGAGGTGAATGATTGACCGTTAATCTTCAAGAGACATTGTAGAACTTTTCATATATCGATTACTGTCTTACAACAAAATTGTCTCAAGAAAATTAATTTCTCATTTTTTCTAGATTATAAAGATGTTTTTTTTGAGATGAGACTAATTTCAAAAAAAATTTGGCCAAAAATTGATGATTTTTATCTCAGGCTTTAAAAGGGTCAGCACTCAAAAAATGACGTCATGTTATTGTCGAACTGAAATTTTATGAAATCTTTATGATGATTTTCAAAAAACCTTTTTGATCCCTAGCTAAATCTTTCATCTGGTTGGCATTGTCCTTGATTAGTTGGTGAGTTGCAGTTGCATTTGCAGACTTTTTTCATTTGCTCTTTCATGATCTGTACCATTTTATTGTAAAGGGGATTCATAGCTCGTGGAATATTGTTAGGGTTATTATTGGCTTGTTTAAGCATATCTTTGACTTTTTCTTCGAGCTTTGCCTTGAATAATCGATAATATTGATCGTCTTCAATACCTTTTCCGTTCATTCCTGGATCTCCACATGGTCCGGCTGGACCTGATGGACCATTTGGACCTGGTCGACCATCTACTCCTGGTGGGCCGGGTTGTCCTGGGTTGCCATTATTTCCTTGTGGACCCTAAAATATAAGATTATTTTTTTAGATGACATTTTTTAAAATTTAATTTTTTACGCTGAAAATATCACCAAAAATCATGAAAAAGATTATTTTATATTTTTTTACAAAACAGAAATAATTTATCGAATGCGTTGACTGCATAACGCAATTTCCGTTCCTTTAATTTGAATTATCTGTGAGGACTGTCATCAAAAAGTCGAAAAAAAATTCCGCATAATTTTTTGCTAATAAAGAAAAAACGTCAATTTGGCCATTTATATTATTTTTTCGACGTTTTAAATAATGAAAAACGGCTAATTTACAATATAATAATGTATATATTTGCAACCAGCATGAAATAAGTCCGAAATGAAAAATTGTGATTGGTTCAAATTTGAAGCCATCGGAATTCAGCTAGAACTTCAAAATTTGATAAGAATAATAAAAAAACTAATTTATTCTTGAAAACATTTTCTGAATTTCTCATAAATTTGACATTTTGGGATTTTTCGAGACCATTGACAGCTCACCTTTGGACCAGATGGACCACGTGGACCAGGTTGACCATTGACTCCTGGCATACCATCTTTACCAGGGCTACCGGGATAACCGGAAGGACCGGCATTTCCTGGAGTACCAGGTTTTCCTGGAGGACCATCTTTTCCAGTTGTTCCGGATGCTCCTCGTTTACCGCAAGGTCCATTCATACCACATGGTCCTGGTGGACCACATGGACCACAGTTTCCTGATATACCTGGTTGGCCTGGAGGACCCTTGTTGCGGTTTATTATTCATGCCGGCATCTTATAAATACCTATTTTGTACTCAACTTGTAGAATGAAAATTGAAATTCAGAAGAAATTGTTAAATTTAAATTTTTGGAATTTTAACACAGATGTTTGATCGGCTTTTTGAAAATAAATATTTTCTGTTAAAAATTGCATAGGCGGAAAGCAGCATAACATGTTATATTTTTCTTCACATTTGGTGGTGGTTAGATAACTCTAGTTATCGCCTAGGCGTTAATATTTTCTTGTCAAAAAAATTTTGGTCACTTTTTTTCCTCCTATCTATTTGTATGAAATTGCAAAACCGAAGAAATTCTGCAAGTTCGATGGGAAAACATCACTTGTACTTTTAATTTCTGTCCAAGCCCTTTTCATAGCAAAAATAAGTATTGAAAAAAGCCGACCAAAAATGTGTTTTAGAAATCATGAACCATTAACATTCAATATTTTTATCGATAGCTCAGAATGACACCATAAATTTGATAAAATACTAACAAAAATCGAATATTTTTCCTTGACAAAAAAATTATAATTTAAAAAAAATTTACGGAAATAATTGGAAAAATACTCCGAATGGAATCTTTTTATATTTTTATAATATGTGTCACACATAATGTGTGGTCATTTACCCATTTTCACACATGATACAAAGTTAATTTTTGCGGCATTTGAAAATTTGTTGTCGATTTCATTCCAGAAAAAAAAATCACTTTCAGACAACGTGCCAAAAAATGAAAAAATCAAAGAAAATTATCGAAAATTAAATGGAGTCAAAAAGGCATGATTTTAACTTGATTAAAAGGATATCAAAATCAGACGCGGTCATTAGTTGATGAGATAATCCACATACATGCAAGAAAGATCTTCTTTTGAAAAAGCCAGTTAATTATATTGGCCTATATTCTTCTCAATGAAATTTTTTTTAAACCTCTCCTTTGGGCCCCGTGGACCACAGCAGCCGGTTCGTGGGCAGCATGATGGCATTTTCGAGCAAATATCTTTATCATTATAATCACAATTTTGGACTGGGACGGTGACTCTACATTTGCAATTTCGGGAACAGTTACTCAAATCGGCGACTTCGTTATCTTTACTGTTTTCAATAATGCACTGTGAGATGATGTTGGTATCACTTTGGCTGTAAACGGACATTGGCTGTTTTGGATAGTTATCGTAAGCAGAACATTTTGGTTGGAGGTTCATTAATTTTTGCCAAGCGAAAATTGGTACTTTGATTCCGACGAGTCTAAATTAAAAAGTTTATCATTTAAATATTTAGGTTGTTTTAAAAGTTAACAGATTTTCTGTCAGTTATATTGATTTGAAACACTTTTGAAGAAAAAAATGCTCGAAATGAAAATTCGGTTCAGTTCAATTGTAAAACATTCTGAATTATTTTTTGTTTAAACTCTCTGCTGTTTAAAGAGGTTCGCGAAAAATAAACTTATTCGATGAAACTCGTTTTCATACAAAAAGTGTGTTTATCCTCTATGTTCTTAAAAATACAATATTCTCTGAGATGAAAAATCAATTACAGTCCTCGCTCCCGACTCCTTATGAACGCGTGTTTTGACGGTGTTTTTAGAATGTCTGCTTTTATTTATAAAAACTTCAGAAGTATAATTGCAATAACGAATTTCTATTTTTTTCAATTTTAGATTTTCTCAAATAATTATGATTTTCAAGATATCGAAAGTTTTAATTGAAAACTTGTTTGTTTTTCATATTTGAGAATTCTAGTCAACTTTTATCAGTAAAATTTGAATTGGACACCATATTGAAAGAATTTTTATATGTAATTTAGCTTTTCAAGCTTGAGTATGAAGATATTCGCTAACTGGTTCGCATTATTAACTGGTACAACTTTTTTCCAAAAAGTTTTTGTGGTCAGTTTTGGAACCAGTTTGGGAGCAAGGACTCTATTATGTATAATAAGCTCACTCTTGACAGATAGGATGAGAGATTCCGGCATGCCAGTCCATCAAACTTGAGACAACATCGTTATTATAGCAATCTTCATATCTGTTATCGGTCCAAATTCGTCTCTTCATGAATGGATGGACAGCATAGACACAGGCATTATTATTTGCAGTTTGTACCATAATTTTGACATCTGGCTTTTTGCACTTGAGCTCCAAAAGTTGATACATTGAGAGAACTTTGTTTCGAACTAAACAAGTGGAGGCGTTCATCCATTCACATCGTTGTGGAGAAAGTACGATGATCAAAAATTTTTCAAGAGTGACTTGATTTGAACAGTTGACGATATCACTTTGTTTACAAAGTTGCTTTGTGAGTGTTCAAAATCATTCGTAGACCAAGTTCTAGGTTGAAAGTAATTGACGTTTGAATTTTTTTTAGACAATTGTTAAAGTATAACACTAATTTTTTTTGCAAAATAAATTATTTGATAACCACATAAACCCTTATAGCGTAAACCTTAAAACATTCAAGACTTCTTTGAGTTTACAACTAAACCTAAAAAGTGATGTGACCGTTGATTCAAAAAATAAGGTTAGCTTAAAAAGAACTTTTTTTTAAAAGCACTTTAGTCGCCATAACATAATTGAGGAGAAACTAAATAAATATTGAAATTTTTCTGAATGACTCGAATCGTCCAATTAAGTCACGTAACGGTAAAATTAAAAAATAAAATCTGCTATAAGAGTGCTTTTATTTCAAAAAAGTATCAAATAATCAACAACCATGATTATCCATAATTGTGAAGAAGATATTTGAATTAAAAATTTTAAAATTTCATAATTAACAAAGCCTTATTTTAGAAATATAAAAATTTCAAAAAAAAATATTAAAACATAAACTAAAGTTAAAGAGAATCAAATAAAGATAAAAACAAAAATACACAGTATGTTCTTATTTTTCTCTGATAAAGGCCTTCCGAGGCCTCGCGACTGTGCTTTCTGAAAATATTTTTTATAAGTTTCCGACTAGACTAACACGGCCAAAATAGTCACAATGACGGTAGTCTCGCATCTCTCAGACCTCAAGTTCGGCGTCTAGGAGACACAACGTGAAAATAAATTTTTATGACTTACTATATATTCGATAACTAAAATTAAATTTGGAAAAATATGAACTCGCAAAGAGCTTTTATCCGGCCGAGACGATTTTTTTAGATGTTCTCTTTCAGAAAATAAATTTTTTATCTCGCGAACAAAAACTACTGAAAAAATCGACTCGATCGGATAAAAGTCCTACATGAGATCATCTCAATAATAAAATAATATCGAAAATCGGATGTGTGATTAGCAAAAAAAGTGTTTGTTTAATTGTGCTTCAAAATTAAAAGTAATTTTTTCTCTGTTTTTAGTTAGTATAGTGTAGGTAGGTACACAAAAATACTTATTTTTATTAATAATTTTCCAAAAAATGGTATGACTGTTTGTAACTTAATTATTTAGCCAAGTTTTGGAACTGATTTTTATGTCAGATTTTAAGCAGATGTGGCGATTATGAAAACAATTTGCCGCGCCATATTTGCTTGCGAACCATTTTGCTGACAAATGCATCGGTACCGTTTTCGAATCGATCAAAGATTTTGGAAGGTTGATCTCATGCAGAATACAGTTTGAACTAACGAATTGAGTTGATTAAAGAATGCAGAATTTTAATCTTGAGGCGCTATTTTCTGGAGAAAATGTAGGAATTCTGAAAAAAGTCATAATAAAAAATTTTCGAAAACTAAAAAAACGTCGAAGAAATTTGAGCATTTTTAATTTACGGAATGTTCAGCGTCAACATTTAGAGCCAGAGAATAATGAAAAAAATCGGCTAAGTGAACTCAGAGATATAATTTCTGTATCAGCACCCGATAGTCCATTAGATACTAGCTTTTTTCTTTCAAATAATGAATTAATTATGGTGAATGAAACTTCAAATTATCAGAATATCAATAGTAAACAACGATTCAGATATAACAGCTATTTTTGAAGTTATCTAGAACTTTTAATCTAAGTAAGTCTCAAGATTCTAGATCTGAAATACTGTTATTTGAATCTGCTTATAAATTAACTTAATTCTGGCAAAAAAATAGCTATCATTTTCTAAAGTCGTTATCCGCAAAATGACCTTAAAAGACTCTAATAAAAACTCGCGTATTTCAAATTTCTATGAAATATGTATTCGAAGTAAGTTACTTGTTAACGTGAACTGTAAAGAGAAAACAATAACTTCACATTTTCGAGCAAAATCAAAAAAACATTTTTTTTGGTAACCACACATCCGATTCTCAATATTATTTTATTAATGAGATGATCTTATGTAGGACTTTTATCCGACCGAGCCGATTTTTTGTTTCAGACTTTTTGTTCGCGAGATAAAAATTTATTTCCTGAACTAGATCATCTAAAAAATTTAAGTTATCGAATATATATCATTAGTCGTTAGTCATAAAAATTGATTTCACGTTTTGTCTCCTGGACGCCGACACAGTCACTGTACCCTCTTAAGATAAACTTAATTTCTCCAAAAGAAATAACACATACTGTATAGTTAAAAACTTATCTTAAAAACTCAACTTGTTATCGAGAAACAGAGAATATCAAAAATAGAACACTTTCTCTTGAATCGACAGCTGCGGTGG
>SCLH01000370.1:97177-110829 GCA_004367855.1 Oikopleura vanhoeffeni | reverse complement strand
AAACCTGATCGGATCGAAAAAAAAGTCGATCCGATCAGGTTATGCCGACCCCTGCCTCTGCAATACTCCGCGCACGAAATTTTCGCATTTTTGATTAATTTTTTATCCCTTTTTCTAAATAAAAACAAAATAAGATTATATCGTATAGTCTGTTATCGGCTTTCTGAAAATTTTCGGACTATCGTAGATTTTCAAAGATATAAACCGATAACACGCTAATACCGTATCTGACTAATCTTGAAATGGTTGTTTGCCAAAATTCAGATCTCTGCATGTCAGAAACATATTAAAGTATCAGTCACGCCTACTGAATATTAAAAATGCCATAAATTTATATCTATTACGGTACCTGCTCGGCCTTTTTTTATTTATACTCGGCTTTTAGAAACGACTCATCCATAAAGTTCTTAGATGTGCTCAAACTGAGCTCAAATTTAAGTGAATAATCAAATAAATAAAAAATAAAAGTAAATAAAGTATTTACGACGCGTTTCGTTTACTCCATCTTCATGTAAAGAAATGCAGTTAACAAAAACCACAGTTAAAACTTTGAAGTCTAGAGAAATCGAAAACGTCGAAACAAATCAGAGTAAAGACAGATTATCTAATAACAAATGTTCCAAATCGAACCTTTTTTTCCGGAGATTACTGAATTGTTTATTTAATTGTATAATTGTTAATTATAGTTTTCTGTTCAAAAATGGGAAACAATGGTCTGATTAGGACCATGTTTATTTATATATTTTCTCTTTATATTTTGCTCAGTTTGAGCGTTATTAAAACTCAATCAGATGAGTCGTTTTTAAAAGCCAAGACAGTAAAAAAAGTGGCTAAAAAGCCAGCAAATGCCGTAAGATATATAAAAAGTTATATTTATGGGTTATTAATAACGTGAATTTATACGACAAGTGTCATCTCTGGTATAAATAATTTAATTCCGAGCCTCACGATCTGCTGTTTGTTCAATAATTACATTTATATCAAAGGCTCTGGCCTAAACTCTAATGAACCATTCATAAGTCGTCATGGCCTCTGATCCTTTTTGATCAAAAGATACGGTATATTGGCCGTTTTAATTAAAACTAAGTGAAAAAATTGGATTGCAGACGAGGCTTAATTGCATGTTTTAACAAGATGGTTTATTATTATTCTTCCCTTACAAGGCAATATCTTGAGTTTTAATTCAATTAAACTACACAATTGACTCCAAAACAAGCCAAAATCGACGAGAATGACAATTGTCGGAGAAACTTTTCCACAGAACCACCAGACTCACTTAAGGGCCTAACTGCAGTAAATTATTGTATCACTTAATATAACACTTGGGGAAGATTAGCCTTTAATCATTTTTGATGAAGGAAGACAGAATTAATAGTGTTATTCGATTATGAGCCTCAAACGTCTCAACAAAATATAACCACAAGTTTTAGAAAACTAAAGATATGAAGCCGCACCGTTACCTGTATTTCTGAAAATCATACATTTAAATGTTTCAGTGGCAAAATATTTGCAAATTGCAACTTGTATATTTAATGATGAAATGAATTCTTTTTGGCATAAAAAACTTAGTGCCAAATCAATACATTATGATGCAGTGAGTTGAATCAACATATAATTTGGCATTAAATTATAATGAGACGAGGATTTTTCTTTAAAAACTAATTTTCAAACGATCAATTATTTCCGTCTCCTCTTTACGAGGTCACATTTGTTTCAGAACGTTTGTTCGTCAATGAACTGTTTTGCCTCGAAGTCTTTTCTCAGTGGACTAATAAGATGGATTCATGCATAGATATTAAAATGACCTTGTAAATAATATTTGACAATTTTATTCGGTAAACAATTTCGGCATTATTTTGTTTGCAGTATTTAATTTTATTTGAGAAAAAATAGACAAGCCGCACGCTCTTCGTTTGCAAGATTGTTGCCGGCATATAATATGCTACATGTATATCATTTTCTCAACTAAAGTGCGGCACTTTAAGTGCCTCTCCAGAGAAATAGGGTGCTTACACTCTTTAATTACGGCTTTTGGAAACGACAGATCGATCCAATTGTTCGATAATCTAAAAATATGAAAAATTCCCTGAATCAGACCATTTTAAGAATGTGTCAATCTGAAAAAAAGGATTTTGAAGGTCTCTGAATCGATTTTTTTTCGAAAAACATTCGAACTCTATAACAAGATAAAAAAAAATGGTCCGATACGAATAAATTTGTTTTTAAACATTTAACTCTAAATATGTGTGGCCATTGTTAGCTATCTTAGAGTTTGATCGGATTATTCGTATTCAATAGCCGAAATATGAATGCCTTTAACTTTTGAGAGGAACGTTTGAAAAAGATTAATCTGAAGAAATTATTTTGAGAAATCTGCAACTGAAAATAAAAATACTTGATGATAGCAAACTTGACGTTAAATGCTTGGAAAGTGTTTTATAAAGTACCTCAGTAGAATTAAAAATGTCGACAAAATGTCCCGTTGTCAAATTTATGCCTCATGAAATGCTTGGCTACTGGTTTATACTCAGTATATGATAAAATCACAAATTGCCACATTAAAAAAACAATTTATCGTTTCCAAATTTGTATTCAGGGATAATTCTTGACGAATCATTTTAATTTGCCTATATTTGGTCAGGTTTGAATAGTTTTGAACAAAAACTTTATTGAGTTCTGGGTTTTTCGTGTTCGTGGTGAGCTTTGGTTTTTCTTTTTCTTCCACCAATTTGTCGAACATGCCCTCGTTTACGTTTATGCATTGCGCTTGAGAATTCCAAGACGTGAGTGAAGTGTGAGAGTCTAAGTTGATTCAGAATCCAGATCGGTACCGGTTGCCCAATCAGAATCAGAGCCGGAATCTGTGTTTGAAGGTGGGGTTGTTTTGATTTGGGGACCCATGGTTACATCATTATATTCTGGTTGTGTAACCGTGTAATATGGAGCCACTGAAGGTTCTAAGAAACCAGGATTTGATCCACGATTTGGACAAGTTCGGTTGGTTCTGTACTGGAGTGCTGAGGAAATGGATTCAAAGTTGTTTAATAAATAAAATTACAAAAGCATGATTTTATCAGTTTTTTTTTGATGAAAGTTATAGCAGGACTATTCGGGAAGCCTAATGTTATTTAACACAGGATATTAAATGTATGATATTTTTAAACTGGGCAAAACAATAAGATGTTACCAAATACTGTACTTAAAAAAAGGAAATAAGTCTGAAAAACTGATTGTAAAATTATTTTTCAAATTTCTGAATTGTTAAAAACTAGCGAAACTTAAAAATTGAAACTCAACATTTTTGAGATACTGAAACCTAAAATTAATGAAAACTTTGATTTGAAAACATAAAATAATTTTATGTTTTCATACAAATTTGAAAATTTTCTTGTATCAAACGAACAAAATTACTACATAAGGTAGGAAAACACATTGATACGCTGTTTTGAGCACCGATTCCAATACACATATAGTATTGGTTGAAAATTAAATACCTGTTCGACCGCGTTTATCTACGCCGTCAAGGTTAAGTCGAACTCATCTGTCGAAAATCTTCGAATTTGAGGTGAATGATTGACCGTTAATCTTCAAGAGACATTGTAGAACTTTTCATATATCGATTACTGTCTTACAACAAAATTGCTCAAGAAAATAATTTCTCATTTTTCAAGATTATAAAGATGTTTTTTTTGAGATGAGACTAATTTCAAAAAAAATTTGGCCAAAAATTGATGATTTTTATCTCAGGCTTTAAAAGGGTCAGCACTCAAAAAATGACGTCATGTTATTGTCGAACTGAAATTTTATGAAATCTTATGATGATTTTCAAAAACCTTTTTGATCCCTAGCTAAATCTTTCATCTGGTTGGCATGTCCTTGATTAGTTGGTGAGTTGCAGTTGCATTTGCAGACTTTTTTCATTTGCTCTTTCATGATCTGTACCATTTTATTGTAAAGTGGATTCATAGCTCGTGGAATATTGTTAGGGTTATTATTGGCTTGTTTAAGCATATCTTTGACTTTTCTTCGAGCTTTGCCTTGAATAATCGATAATATTGATCGTCTTCAATCCTTTTCCGTTCATTCCTGGATCTCCACATGGTCCGGCTGGACCTGATGGACCTTTGGACCTGGTCGACCATCTACTCCTGGTGGGCCGGGTTGTCCTGGGTTGCCATTATTTCTCTTGTGGACCCTAAAATATAAGATTATTTTTTTAGATGACATTTTTTAAAATTTAATTTTTTACGCTGAAAATATCACCCAAAATCTTGAAAAGAGTTATTTTATATTTTCTTATAAAACAGAAATAATTTATCGAATGCGTTGACTGCATAACGCAATTTCCGTTCCTTTAATTTGATTATCTGTGAGGACTGTCATCAAAAAGTCGAAAAAAAATTCCGCATAATTTTTTGCTAATAAAGAAAAAACGTCAATTTGGCCATTTATATTATTTTTTCGACGTTTTAAATAATGAAAAACGGCTAATTTACAATATAATAATGTATATATTTGCAACCAGCATGAAATAAGTTCGAAATGAAAAATTGTGATTGGTTCAAATTTGCAGCAATCGGAATTCAGCTAGAACTTTAAAATTTGAGAAGAATAATAAAAAAACTAATTTATTCTTGAAAACATTTTCTGAATTTCTCATAAATTTGACATTTTGGGATTTTTCGAGACCATTGACAGCTCACCTTTGGACCAGTGGACCACGTGGACCAGGTTGACCATTGACTCCTGGCATACCATTTTTACCAGGCTACCGGGATAACCGGAAGGACCGGCATTTCTGGAGTACAGGTTTTTCCTGGAGGACCATCTTTTCCAGTTGTTCCGGATGCTCCTCGTTTACCGCAAGGTCCATTCATACCACAGCTGGCTGGTGGACCACATGGACCACAGTTTCCTGATATACCTGGTTGGCCTGGAGGACCCTTGTTGCGGTTTTATTTCATGCCGGCATTTTATAATACCTATTTTGTAGTCAACTTGTAGAATGAAAATTGAAATTCAGAAGAAATTGTTAAATTTAAATTTTTGGAATTTTAACACAGATGTTTGATCGGCTTTTTGAAAATAAATATTTTCTGTTAAAAATTGCATAGGGGAAAGCAGCAGAACATGTTATATTTTTCTTCACATTTGGTTGGTGGTTAGATAACTCTAGTTATCGCCTAGGCGTTAATATTTCTTGTCAAAAAAATTTTGGTCACTCTTTTCCTCCTATCTATTTGTATGAAATTGCAAAACGAAGAAATTCTGCAAGTTCGATGGGAAAACATCACTTGTACTTTTAATTTCTGTCCAAGCCCTTTTCATAGCAAAATAAGTATTGAAAAAAGCCGACCAAAAATGTGTTTTAGAAATCATGAACCATTAACATTCAATATTTTTATCGATAGCTCAGAATGACACCATAAATTTGATAAAATACTAACAAAAATCGAATATTTTTCCTTGACAAAAAAATTATAATTTAAAAAAAATTTACGGAAATAATTGGAAAAATACTCCGAATGGAATCTTTTTTATTTTTATAATATGTGTCACACATAATGTGTGGTCATTTACCCATTTTCACACATGATACAAAGTTAATTTTTGCGGCATTTGAAAATTTGTTGTCGATTTCATTCCAGAAAAAAAAATCACTTTCAGACAACGTGCCAAAATGAAAAAATCAAAGAAAATTTCGAAAATTAAATGGAGTCAAAAAGGCATGATTTTTAACTTGATTAAAAGGATATCAAAATTAGACGCCGGTCATTAGTTGATGAGATAATCCACATACATGCAAGAAAGATCTTCTTTTGAAAAAGCCAGTTAATTATATTGGCCTATATTCTTCTCAATGAAATTTTTTTTAAACCTCTCCTTTGGGCCCCGTGGACCACAGCAGCCGGTTCGTGGCAGCATGATGGCATTTTCGAGCAAATATCTTTATCATTATAATCACAATTGGACTGGGACGGTGACTCTACATTTGCAATTTCGGGAACAGTTACTCAAATCGGCGACTTCGTTATCTTTACTGTTTTCAATAATGCACTGTGAGATGATGTTGGTATCACTTTGGCTGTAAACGGACATTGGCTGTTTTGGATAGTTATCGTAAGCAGAACATTTTGGTTGGAGGTTCATTAATTTTTGCCAAGCAAAAATTGTACTTTGATTCCGACGAGTCTAAATTAAAAAGTTTATCATTTAAATATTTAGGTTGTTGTTTAAAAGTTAACAGATTTTCTGTCAGTTTATATGATTTGAAACACTTTTGAAGAAAAAATGCTCGAAATGAAAATTCGGTTCAGTTCAATTGTAAAACATTCTGAATTATTTTTTGTTTAAACTCTCTGCTGTTTAAAGAGGTTCGCGGAAAAATAAACTTATTCGATGAAACTCGTTTTCATACAAAAAGTGCGTTTATCCTCTATGTTCTTAAAAATACAATATTCTCTGAGATGAAAAATCATTACAGTCCTCGCTCCCGACTCCTTATGAACGCGTGTTTTGACGGTGTTTTTAGAATGTCTGCTTTTATTTATAAAAAACTTCAGAAGTATAATTGCAAAAACAAATTTCTATTTTTTTCAATTTTATTTTCTCAAATAATTATGATTTTCAAGATATCGAAAGTTTTAATTGAAAACTTGTTTGTTTTTCATATTTGAGAATTCTAGTCAACTTTCATCAGTAAAATTTGAATTGGACACCATAATAAAAGAATTTTTATATGTAATTAGCTTTTCAAGCTTGAGTATGAAGATATTCGCTAACTGGTTAACATTATTAACTGGTACAACTTTTTTCCAAAAAGTTTTGTGGTCAGTTCTGGAACCAGTTTGGGAGCAAGGACTCTATTATGTATAATAAGCTCACTCTTGACAGATAGGATGAGAGATTCCGGCATGCCAGTCCATCAAACTTGAGAACAACATCAGTTATTATAGCAATCTTCATATCTGTTATCGGTCCAAATCGTCTCTTCATGAATGGATGGACAGCATAGACACAGGCATTATTATTTGCAGTTTGTACCATAATTTTGACATCTGGCTTTTTGCACTTGAGCTCCAAAAGTTGATACATTGAGAGAACTTTGTTTCGAACTAAACAAGTGGAGGCGTTCATCCATTCACATCGTTGTGGAGAAAGTACGATGATCAAAAATTTTTCAAAGTAGAGTGACTATTTGAACAGTTGACGATATCACTTTGTTTACAAAGTTGCTTTGTGAGTGTTCAAAATCATTCGTAGACCAAGTTCTAGGTTGAAAGTAATTGACGTTTGAATTTTTTTAGACAATTGTTAAAGTATAACACTAATTTTTTTTGCAAAATAAATTATTTGATAACCACATAAACCCCTATAGCGTAAACCTTAAAACATTCAAGACTTCTTTGAGTTTACAACTAAACCTAAAAAGTGATGTGACCGTTGATTCAAAAATAAGGTTAGCTTAAAAAGAACTTTTTTTTAAAAGCACTTTAGTTGCCATAACATAATTGAGGAGAAACTAAATAAATATTGAAATTTTTCTGAATGACTCGAAGTCCAATTAAGTCACGTAACGGTAAAATTAAAAAATAAAATCTGCTATAAGAGTGCTTTTATTTCAAAAAAAGTATCAAATAATCAACAACCATGATTACTCATAATTGTGAAGAAGATATTTGAATTAAAAATTTTAAATTTCATAATTAACAAAGCCTTATTTTAGAAATATAAAAATTTCAAAAAAAATATTAAACATAAACTAAAGTAAAGAGAATCAAATAAAGATAAAAACAAAAATACACAGTATGTCTTATTTTCTCTGATAAAGGCCTTCCGAGGCCTCGCGACTGTGCTTTCTGAAAATATTTTTTATAAGTTTCCGACTAGCATAACACGGCAAAAAAATCACAATGACGTAGTCTCGCATCTCTCAGACCTCAAGTTCGGCGTCTAGAGACAAAACGTGAAAATCAATTTTATGACTTACTATATATTCGATAACTAAAATTAAATTTGGAAAATATGAACTCGCAAAGAGCTTTATCCGGCCGAGACGATTTTTTTAGATGATCTCTTTCAGAAAATAAATTTTTTATCTCGCGAACAAAAACTACTGAAAAAATCGACTCGATCGGATAAAAGTCCTACATGAGATCATCTCAATAATAAAATAATATCGAGAATCGGATGTGTGATTAGCAAAAAAAGTGTTTGTTTAATTGTGCTTCAAAATTAAAAGTAATTTTTTCTCTGTTTTATGTTAGTATAGTGTAGGTAGGTACACAAAATACTTATTTTTATAAATAATTTCCAAAAAATGGTATGACTTTTTGTAACTTAATTATTTAGCCAAGTTTTGGAACTGATTTTTATGTCAGATTTTAAGCAGATGTTGGCGATTATGAAAAACATTGCCGCGCCATATTTGCTTGCGAACCATTTTGCTGACAAATGCATCGGTACCGTTTCGAATCGATCAAAGATTTTGGAAGGTTGATCTCATGCAGAATACAGTTTGAACTAACGAATTGAGTTGATTAAAGAATGCAGAATTTTAATCTTGAGGCGCCTTTTCTGGAGAAAAATGTAGGAATTCTGAAAAAAGTCATAATAAAAATTTTCGAAAACTAAAAAAACGTCGAAGAAATTTGAGCATTTTTAATTTACGGAATGTTCAGCGTCAACATTTAGAGCCAGAGAATAATGAAAAAAATCGGCTAAGTGAACTCAGAGATATAATTTCTGTATCAGCACCCGATAGTCCATTAGATACTAGCTTTTTTCTTCCAAATAATGAATTAATTATGGTGAATGAAACTTCAAATTATCAGAATATCAATAGTAAACAACGATTCAGATATAACAGCTATTTTCAAAGTTAGTGAAATAAATCATAATCTAAGTAAGTCTCAAGATTCTAGATCTGAAATACTGTCATTTGAATCTGCTTATAAATTAACTTAATTCTTGCAAACAATTAGCTATCATTTTCTAAAGTTTTTATCCGCAAAATGACCTTAAAAGACTCTAATAAAAAACTCGCGTATTTCAAATTTCTATGAAATATGTATTCGAAGTAAGTTACTTGTTAACGTGAACTGTAAAGAGAAAACAAATAACTTCACATTTTCGAGCAAATCAAAAAAACATTTTTTTTGGTAACCACACATCCGATTCTCAATATTATTTTATTAATGAGATGATCTTATGTAGGACTTTTATCCGACCGAGCCGATTTTTCAGTACTTTTTGTTCGCGAGATAAAAATTTATTTCCTGAACTAGATCATCTAAAAAATTAGCGTTACAAGTTATCGAATATATATCATTAGTCGTTAGTCATAAAAATTGATTTTCACGTTTTGTCTCCTGGACGCCGAAATTGAGGTCTGAGAGATGCGAGACTACCGCCATTGTGATTTTTGGCCGTATCAGTCTGATCGGAAATCTAAAAAAAAATATTTTCATAAAGCACAGTAGTACTGTGACAGTAGTACTGTCACAGTACCCTCTTAAGATAAACTTAATTTCTCCAGAAGAAATAACACATACTGTATAGTTAAAAAACTTATCTTAAAAACTCAACTTGTTATCGAGAAACAGAGAATATCAAAAAATAGAACACTTTCCTTGAATCGACAGCTTCTGCTGTCTGCGGACAAACAACATTGATTTGTTTCTTGAGTCAAATGATCAGAGCAAATTTCTTGCACAAAATTATTTTGTTGACCTGATTGTGCCCATCTTTCCATCTTGTTAAATCCTTCTTGCCAGGCTGCTGACATTGTGGAGAAAATTTGTGCTTTCGAGGGGATTACATTTGGGTTTCTTGTCATAGCAGGGCCTATAAATGAAAATGAATAAAGATCAAGGCGCTGAAGAGCAAATAATATTTAAACAATCTTGAAATGTCCAAAGCATTCAGTTTCAAAATGCCAATTACTTGAAAAAAATACATTTTTAATTTGATACTCTGCTCTCTAGCTGCTCTTATCATCAATTATTCAAACTTAAATATTGATTGAAAATAAATGAAAATGGAGTAAAACTTTAAGCGCTACAGAGCCGACAAAAGGAAGACCTCTCAAAATTTCAATTTTGCCAGAAAACAACAAAAAATGAGTGCCAACGTTGAAATCCTCGATTTGGATTGGTTTGAATTGCAACCAATCAAAATTAAGCTTAAAATTGAACATCCAAATGATAAAAATATATTTATGATCAGCGCAAAATTTTATGTAAGATGTACAGATTATAAAATTTTCAGTGCAGGAAAATTTGCACGACCTGGGACAGCCTACCTGGTACTGGAACACCTGTCATAAATGGGGTAGCGATACCGTCATAACAAACGCATTCTTCGCACTGTAAATGACCATTTGTGATATAATAAATAATTTTATCTCGGCACATGGCGTAAGGTCGATCATGTTGTTCTGGTGCATATTTGTCATAATCCACAAAGAGGTCGAAAGCCTTGCTGAAAGCAGGGATGAAATGAGCGTTTTTCATTGGTTCGATATCTTCGATGTTTTTTAGAATAATGTCAGAAATGACATTCGTGAAATAGTTCATTTTGTCCAAAAGGGTCAAATCGATTTTGATGTTTCGTTTGACTCCGTATCGAATAAGACCGATTTTGAGAGTACCAGGAATGATACCAGCTTTGTCAAAGGAAAGAATAACATCTTTGACGCTTTCGGAGATTTGCTATAAAAATGTTAATAAAGATTAAATACTCAAGTTTTTTCTCTTTTTTGGGCAAAAATGTCAAAGTTATCTGACAATTTAAGGCCTAATATGAAGAAATTAATGCGTTTTTTGTGATTTTAAAATAATAATGGTTACTCTTAAATAATTTTTTGTCAATATTTTGGATTAAAGATGCATTTCAGGACACTAAAAATTGCAAGATAACCAGAAAATATAATTTTTTTACAAATCACATTAATCATACAATAAATATAAATATATAAATTTAATGTTAATTTTATTGTCAATAAAACAAAACAGGCTGTATTCAGATTCTTGAAATTTCAAATATGTTGGAGGAATAAGGCGTCGAAAATTTCACAGATTTATTTCTATATATCGTCCCCTAATTGTTGACCGGACGATTTGAAGTAAGGAATTTCAAAACTCAAAAATGGGTTTGGATGTTTTCAAGCTATCTTGTAAAGTATTTTTTTCGGGACATTTTATGACTTTAAAAAAAATTGATTTTTTAGTCAATTTATCGAGATTTTACAGGGAGTCCCCAACCCGGGTCTGGAGAAACCATATCCCCTATTCACACTTTTGTTAATGTCCGGCCTTGATTAGGAAATGTAGTGTGTTTTTAAGTAGTAGGGCCGGGATATTAACAAAAGTGTGAATAGGGGATATGCAAAGCTAGAAGACTGATTTTTGGCCAGTGAAAATTAATCGTTTTTGGTTACCCGTTTTTTGCCCTAGGGTCGGCGACCAATATTTGACCTCAAATAACCCGTCAAAGTTCAAAGTCAATTTCAAGATCCTCGGATAGACTTGCAAGTACCTTCAAAAGAACCGGAAGAATCGACTATTCTGAGGAGGGTATTATAAACTATGGGTAAATTATATACCGTAAGGTCGCCATAGTGAAAAACTGGTCAACACTCAAGGTTAATCTTAAGTCCAGTTTTGAAATTTACCTTGAACTTTGACGGGTTATTTGAGGCGAAATATTGGTCGCCGACCCTAAAGCAAAAAATGGGTAACCGAAAACCCTTAATTTTACTGGCCAAAAATTAGCCTTCTAGCTTTACATACGGCTTTCCCAGAGCCGGGTTGGGAACAACTTGTAAAATCTCGAAAAATTGACCAAAAAATCAATTGTTTTTGAAAATTTTGGAGAACAAAAAAATCCTGTCTTAAAATGATCAGAAAGAAATTCTCTATAAGATAGCTTAAAAACATCCAAACCCATTTTTGAGTTTTGAAATTCCTTATTTCAAATCGTCACTGCTCTTGAATAAGAGAGGTTGGTGCGTAGGCGCGGGAACTGTTACTCTCGAATGTTCTCTATTATTTGGGTGTTATAAGTTTCTTTGTGAAATTTTTGACGCCTTATTTCAAAAAAAGATTTGAAATTTCTAGAATCTGAAAAAGAACTTGTTTTGTTCTGTTTTCATTATAATTAATAAATGTTATAATTTTATTTTTAAAGCAACGTAACGTTGCCAACGTTTCAAATCGAAACTTTCGATAATTCATTATTCAGGCTAATAATACTTTCGTGAGTTCAGAAAAGTATACAGTACGAAATTCAGAGTTCTAATGTTTTTGTGTGAAAATTAATAAATGTAGCAAAATAAAGCTAATTTTTAAGGCCCACTTTAAAATAAGGTGAAGTTTTTATGCACTATTTGCTGTATTTATGCACGATTTTGCTATTTAATGTATATTCAAGGTAATTTGGAAAAATTATTATATTTTACGTTTATCTTGTAATTTTTAGCGTCGTGAAGATGAATTTTTAATGCGAAATATTGACTAAGTCAATTTGACTAAATTTTTTTTTGAATATTAACAAATTACTTTTTTCAGTTCTGCAAAAAAAAATAATTCAAGTATTCACACGGAGAACAGTAATTGGTTGTCATCCAATGGTCGGTGAATAAGTGAACGGAATCAGTACGATTGAAGTCTGTAAATTGTTCTCTCGGTAAAAATAATCATTCACTTCACAAAATTTTGAATCTTTTGGTTTTTGAGACATTTTAGGATAAAAAAATCGGGACCGCCTAAAATTGCACTTTAACCTCCATCTNATCGAAGATGATCGTTAAAAATGTCGAAACTATTGAATTTTTTATTCTTTCATGATATTTTTGTCATTCTTCCATAAAGAATAGCTTTTCTCCCGTTTTCTAGCCTTTTTCATCCCGAAAGATAGGGAAAATTTGGGGATAGGGATGGAAAATAGCCAAAGGTATGGCTTTTTGGAAGCCTGAACTTTCCTTACTGAAATAAAAAAAACATATCGATCAAGCCAAGCCAAGCTCAAGCCTACAAAATTAATTTTTCAAGCATGCTTGACTTTGAGTTTGGCTTGGCTTGATTTCAAAACTTGGCTTGCCTTGATTTTGTGGCTTGATTTTTGGCCAAAAATATCCAGCCAATCCAAAATCAAGCCAAGATCAAGACAAGCCAATTTCAAGCCAAGCTAAAGCAAGCCAAGCTTCTTAAATTTTTGACATGACCAAGCCAAGCTAAAGCCTACAAAATTGGTTGGCTTTGGCTAGGCCTGGCCTGGATAACTGGGAATCGTTTAATCAATATTTTTTCCACCTGCACTTTTCGCTAAATCGAACACTTATTGGGGTGCGCGGTGATTCTATGTGATATTTTTCTTTGTTTCGAACAAACAAATTATTTGTTTTTCTCACAAAGAATCAAAATTGTTTGTTGATTTAATAATTGACGAAAAACGAAACTTATTTACTTTTTAAACAACCAAAAAATTAACCTTAACCTTTAAGATAAAAAATGGTCAAAATTTTGAAAAATTTCAAATTTTGACCCTTTTTTTCCTAAATTTAAAAGTTGCGCGCTTCTGAAATGAAAGTGAGACTCATTTTTTTTAAATTTTGCTTCTACACCAGTTTACTTACAGGGTTTGTTCGAGAT
>SCLH01000370.1:49379-97149 GCA_004367855.1 Oikopleura vanhoeffeni | reverse complement strand
AGTTGACTACTGCAGTTTTACATAATCTCAAGAATTTTTAACTTTTTTTTCGTGTTTTTCGAAGGCGCTGAAAATTTTTAAAGATTTGAAATTACCGGTTTTAAATTCGATTTACTGGTGAAATGGCATTTAGTAGAACTTTCAAAATCATAAGACTTGCAGCCGAGGTCATTCCAGCCATACGAGATAACAGTTTGTAGCGCTCGCCGTTTTTCTGTAAAAGACCTTTAAAAACACCTTTAATACCGTTGGGAACCCCCTTAATGATCTGATTCCTCTGCGGTTTATTCCATTATCGATAATTTTTATCACAAATTGTTGATATTGAAATTTACCCCGATATCCTAATTTTATGATGATAGGTTCAAAATCGGACGCTAAAAATTACAAGATAAACGTAAATATAAATTTTTTTTCCAAATTACCTTGAATATACATTAAATAGCAAAAGTGCATAAATCTTTGGCCTTGTATTATTATAGTGTATTTTTGCAATCCTTGGAGTGTGTGTATTGCAGCGCAATCCACAAAATGAAATCACAAGTATTGTGTGCAATACTTTGTGTTGTTGACAATCACTTGAGATGATATATTTAAAAAAAATAGACTTCGTAGGTTGGGCGCCCTTCATTTGTTTCTCCTCGAAATAGTGAGAATTTATCTGTCATTTTGGATTACTTTTTTTACGCTTTTGAGTCCGCGTATAAAATTTACAAGAATGTTTTTTTCAATTTATGAGAAGTAATCAATATCTAAATTTTTTAAATATGAATACAACATTTATGATAATGTACAAAAGATATTCTGTGAGAACGATTTTGACCTATCATCATAAAATTAGGATATCGGGAAAATTTCAATATGAACAATTTGTAAAAAATTATCGATAATGAATAAATCGCAGAGGAATCAGATCATTAAGGGGTTCCCAACGGTATGAAAGGTGTTTTTGAAGGTCTTTACAGAAAAACGGTGAAAGCTACAAACTGTTATCTCGTATGGCTGATGACCGAAACCTCGGCCCTGCAAGTCTTATGATTTTGAAAGTTCAGACTAAATGCCATTTCACCAGTAAACCGAATTTAAAACCGTAATTTAAATTCTTTTAAAATTTTCAGCGCCTTCGAAAAACACGAAAAAAAAGTTTAATTCTTGAGATTATGTAAAACTGCAGTAGGTCAACTACTCTGAGGCCAAAATTTTTTATTGTTCGAACTCTAGAATTCTCAAAAACTTGGATTTGACAAGTGTTGCCATAAATTTTCAGCGTCTTGAGTTCTCATTTAATTTTTTTTGCATTCTTATATCTCGAAAAACCCTGTAAGTAAACTGGTGTGGAAGCAAAATTTAAAAAAATGAGTTCACTTTCATTCTAGAAGCGCGCAACTTTAAAATTTGGAAAAAAGGGTCAAAATTTGAAATTTTCAGAATTTGACCATTTTTTCCCTAAATTTTAAAGTTGCGCGCTTCTAGAATGAAAGTGAGACTCATTTTTAAAATTTTTGCTTTTGGGTCATCTGTAGGTTGATTTTTTGGTTGTTTAAAAAGTAAAAAGTTTCGTTTTTTCGTCAATTATTGAATCAACAAACAATTCTGATTCTTTGTGAGAAAAACAAATAATTTGTTGTTCGAAACGAAGAGAAATATCACATAGAATCACCGCGCCACTCAAATAGTGTTCGATTTAGCGAAATGAAGGTGGAAAAATATTTGATTAAACGATTCCAGTTATCAGGCGACCAAATTTACACCATGGAATGGTGGAATAATGAGTTTACTGATAGAAGGTCAAAAAATGATTTAACGACATTTTTATCGAATTAATTTTAAGGTGTTTTATGCTGTTGGGAACCCCGCTTAATAATTATTTTCTAAACATAAGAGAAATTATGAGTCAGCCTGAAGTCTTCAAAGTATCATCTTTACTTCAGTTTAATATTTTATGTTTGTAGTCTGAGTTATTTTGAAAGACGTAAGTTCACGTGTTCATGATCAAATTAAAAACATCAAAATACTAATTTCTTTCTCGCGCCAATTTTCAATTTATTTTTATAATCGAGAAAGAATTTCGAAGAAGAAATAACCGAAGGAAGAATTTTAATAATCGAGAAAAAATTCTTGAAACTTTTTTGAAATATTAAAATTTCCTGGTTCACCATATGTTATTTTTTGCTTCCAGTAAGGAAAGGTCAGGCTTCAAAAAGCCATACCTTTGGCTATTTTCCATCCCTATCCCCAAATTTTCCCTTTCTTTTGCGATGAAAAGGCCTAGAAAACGGGAGAAAAAGCTATTCTTTATGGAAGCATGGGAAAAATATCATGAAAGAATATAAAATTCGATAGTTTCACATTTTAAACGATCATCTTTGATAAGTGGGAGTCTAATCAGTTCAGGTTTTAAAATCGAGGCATATCTTTTTCCTGAAGTTTGGTGTTTTTCATAGCCATGGCAAATCGTCACCATTGAAATTTAATTTTAAATAAATTCTCAATTTGGTCGCCAACGCGGGTTTTTTATTGGCTGCCTCGCCCAGTGTATTGCACTTTTAGTTTAATTTCGCAAAAGATTTAATTTTAAATAAATTTCATTTGGTCGCCCACGCGGTTTTTTATTGGCTGCCCTCGCCAGTGTATTGCACTTTTAGTCAATTTGGCAAAAGATTTAACTGCCAAACAAGCCCAGCCTTCGGCTGGGCCTTGTATTGCATATAAATACAGCAAATAGTGCATAAAACTTCACCTTATTTTAAAGTGGCCTTAAAAATTAGCTTTATTTTGCTACATTTATTAATTTTCACACAAAAACATTAGAACTCTGAATTTCTACTGTATACTTTTCTGAACTCACGAAAGTATTATTAGCCTGAATAATGAATTATCGAAAGTTTCATTTGAAACGTTGGCAACGTTACGTTGCTTTAAAATAAGTTATAAAATTTTTTAATTATAATGAAAACAGAACAAAACAAGTTCTTTTTCAGATTCTAGAAATTTCAAATGTTTTTTGAAATAAGGCGTCAAAAATTTCACAAAGAAACTTATAACACCCAAATATAGAAACATTCGAGAGTAACAGTTCCGCGCCTACGCATCAACCTCTCTTTATTCAAGAGCAGTGACGATTTGAAATAAGGAATTTCAAAACTCCAAAAATGGTTTGGATGTTTTTAAGCTATCTTATAGGAATTTCTTTCTGATCATTTTAGACAGGATTTTTTTGTTCTCCAAAATTTTCAAAAACATTGATTTTTTGGTCAATTTTTCGGATTTACAAGTTTGTTCCCAACCCGGCTCTGGGAAATCGTATTGTAAAGCTAGAAGGCTAATTTTGGCCGGTAAAATTAAGGGTATTCGGTACCGATTTCGGTTACCCATTTTTTGCTTTAGGGTCGGCGACCAATATTATTCGCCTCAAATAACCCGTCAAAGTCAAGGTAAATTTCAAAACTGGACTTAAGATTAACCTTGAGTGTTGACCAGTTTTTTCACTTGGCGACCTTACGGTAATATTGTTACCCTAGTTTATAATACCCTCCTCAGAATAGTCGATTCTTCCGGTTCTTTTGAAGGTACTTGCAAGTCTATCGAGGATCTTGAAATTGATTTGAATTTGACGGGTTATTTGAGGTCAAATTATTGTCTGCCGACCCTAGGGCAAAAAACGGGTAACAAAATCGATTAATTTTTCACTGGCCAAAAATCAGTCTTCTAGCTTTGCATATCCCCTATTCACACTTTTGTTAATATCCCGGCCCTACTACTTAAAAACACACTACATTTCCTATCAAGGCCGGACATTAACAAAAGTGTGAATAGGGGATATGTTTCTCCAGACCCGGGTTGGGGACTCCCTGTAAAATCTCGATATAATTGACTTAAAAAATCAATTTTTTTTAAAGTCATAAAATGTCCCGAAAAAAATATTTACAAGATAGCTTGAAAACATCCAAACCCATTTTTGAGTTTTAGAAATTCCTTACTTCAAATCGTCCGGTCAAACAATTAGGGGACGATATATAGAAATAAATCTGTGAAAATTTTCGACGCCTTATTCCTCCCAACATATTTTGAAATTTCAAGAATCTGAATAACAGCCTGTTTTGTTTTATTGACAATAAAATTAACATTAATTTATATATTTATATTTATTGTATATTAATGTGATTTGTAAAAATATTATTTTTCTGGTTATCTTGCAATTTTTAGGTCCTGAAATGCATCTTTTAATCCAAAATATTGACAAAAATTATTTAAGAGTAACCATTATTATTTCAAAATCACAAAAAACGCATTAATTTCTTCATATCAGGCCTTAATTGTCAGATAACTTTGACATTTTTGCCCAAAAAAAAGAAAAAACTTGAGTAATATAATCTTTATTAACATTTTTATAGCAAATCTTCCGAAAGCGTCAAAGATGTTTATTCTTTCCTTCGACAAAGCTGGTATCATTCCTTGGTACTCTCAAAATGGTCTTATTCGATACGGAGTCAAACGAAACATCAAAATCGATTGACCCTTTTGGGACAAAATGAACTATTTCACGAATGTCATTTCTGACATTTAATTCTAAAAAAACATCGAAGATATCGAACCAATTGAAAAACGCTCATTTCATCCCTGCTTTCAGCAAGGCTTTCGAACCTCTTTGTGGATTATGACAAATATGCACAGACAACAATGATCGACCTTACGCCCATGTGCCGAGATAAAATTATTTATTATATCACAAATGGTCATTTACAGTGCGAAGAATGCGTTTGTTATGACGGTATCGCTACCCCCATTTATGACAGGTGTTTCCAGTACCAGGTAGGCTGTCCCAGGTCGTGCAAATTTTCCTGCACTGAAATTTTATAATTGTACATCTTACATAAATTTTGCGCTGATCATAAATATATTTTTATCATTTGGATGTTCAATTTTAAGCTTAATTTTGATTGGTTGCAATTCAAACCAATCCAAATCGGATTTCAACGTTGGCACTCATTTTTTTGTTGTTTTCTGGCAAAATTGAAATTTTGAGAGGTCTTCTTTTGTCCGCTCTGTAGCGCTTAAAGTTATACTCCATTTTCATTATTTTAATCAATATTTTAAGTTTGAATAATTGATGATAGAGCCCTAGAGAGCAGAGTATCAAATTAAAAATGTAATTTTTCAAGTATTGGCATTTTTGAAACTGAATGCTTTGGACATTGAAGATTGTTTTAATATGATTTGCTCTTCAGCGCCTTGATCTTTCATTCATTTTCATTTATAGGCCCTGCTATGACAAGAACCCAAATGTAATCCCCTCAAAAGCACAAAATTTTCTCCACAATGTCAGCAGCGGCAAGAAGGATTTAACAAAGATGGAAAGATGGGCACAATCAGGTCAACAGAATAATTTGTGCAGGAAATTGCTCTGATCATTTGACTCAAGAAACAAATCAATGTTGTTTGTCCGCAGACAGCAGAAAGCTGTCGATTCAAGGAAAGTGTTCTATTTTTTGATATTCTCTGTTTCTCGATAACAAGTTGAGTTTTTAAGATAAGTTTTTAACTATACAGTATGTTTATTTTTTTGGAGAAATTAAGTTTATCTTAAGAGGGTACAGTGACTGTGTCGGCGTCCAGGAGGACAAAACGTGAAAATCAATTTTTTGACTAACGACTAATGATATATATTCGATAACTTAAATTTTTAGATGATCTAGTTCAGGAAATAAATTTTTATCTCGCGAACAAAAAGTACTGAAAAATCGGCTCGGTCGGATAAAATCCTACATAAGATCATCTCAATTAATAAATAATATAATGAGAATCGGATGTGTGGGTTACCAAAAAAATGTTTTTGATATTTGCTCGAAAATGTGAAGTTATTGTTTTCTCTTTACAGTTCACGTTAACAAGTAACTTACTTCGAATACATATTTCATAGAAATTTGAAATACGCGAGTTTTTTATTAGATCTTTTAAGGTCATATTTGCGGATAAAAACTTAAGAAAATGATAGCTAATTGTTTTGCAAGAATTAAGTTATTTATAAGCAGATTCAAATGACAGTATTTCAGATCTAGAATCTTGAGACTTACTTAGATTATGATTTTATATTCACTAACTTTGAAAATAAGCTGTTATATCTGAATCGTTGTTTACTATTGATTTCTGATAATTTGAAGTTTCATTCACCATAATTAATTCCTTATTTGGAAGAAAAAAGCTAGTATCTAATGGACTATCGGGTGCTGATACAGAAATTATATCTCTGAGTTCACTTAGCCGATTTTTTTCATTATTCTCTGGGCTCTAAATGTTGACGCTGAACATTCCGTAAATTAAAAATGCTCAAATTCTTCGACGTTTTTTTAGTTTTCGAAAATTTTTTATTATGACTTTTTTCAGCATTCCTACATTTTCTCCAGAAATAGCGCCTCAAGATTAAAATTCTGCATTCTTTAATCAACTCAATTCGTTAGTTCAAACTGTATTCTGCATGAGATCAACCTTCCAAAATCTTTGATCGATTCGAAAACGGTACCGATGCATTTGTCAGCAAAATGGTTCGCAAGCAAATATGCGCGCGGCAATTGTTTTCATAATCGCCAACATCTGCTTAAAATCTGACATAAAAATCAGTTCCAAAACTTGGCTAAATAATTAAGTTACAAAAAGTCATACCATTTTTGGAAATTATTTATAAAAATAAGTATTTTGGTGTACCTACCTACACTATACTAACTAAAAACAGAGAAAAAATTACTTTTAATTTTGAAGCACAATTAAACAACACTTTTTTTGCTAATCACACATCCGATTTTCGATATTATTTTATTATTGAGATGATCTCATGTAGGACTTTTATCCGATCGAGTCGATTTTTTCAGTAGTTTTTGTTCGCGAGATAAAAAATTTATTTTCTGAAAGAGATCATCTAAAAAAAATCGTCTCCGGCCGGATAAAAGCTCTTTGCGAGTTCATATTTTTCAAATTTAATTTTAGTTATCGAATATATAGTAAGTCATAAAAATTGATTTTCACGTTTTGTCTCCTAGACGCCGAACTTGAGGTCTGAGAGATGCGAGACTACCGTCATTGTGATTTTTTGCCGTGTTAGTCTAGTCGGAAACTTATAAAAATATTTTCAGAAAGCACAGTCGCGAGGCCTCGGAAGGCCTTTTATCAGAAGAAAATAAGACATACTGTGTATTTTTGTTTTTATCTTTATTTGATTCTCTTTAACTTTAGTTTATGTTTTAATATTTTTTTTGAAATTTTTATATTTCTAAAATAAGGCTTTGTTAATTATGGAATTTTAAAATTTTAATTCAAAATATCTTCTTCACAATTATGAGTAATTCAGTGTTGTTGATTATTTGATTACTTTTTTTGAAATAAAAGCACTCTTATAGCAATTTTATTTTTTAGATTTTACCGTTACGTGACTTAATTGGACTTCGAGTCATTTCAGAAAAATTTCAATATTTATTTAGTTTCTCCTCAATTATGTTATGGCAACTAAAGTGCTTTTAAAAAAAGTTCTTTTTAAGCTAACCTTATTTTTTGAATCAACGGTCACATCACTTTTTAGGTTTAGTTGTAAACGTCAAAAAGTCTTGAATGTTTTAAGGTTTACGCTAAGGGTTATGTGGTTATCAATAATTTATTTTGCAAAAAAAATTAGTGTTATACTTTAACAATTGTCTAAAAAAATTCAAACGTCAATTACTTTCAACCTAGAACTTGGTCTACGAATGATTTGAACACTCACACAAGCAACTTTGTAACAAAGTGATATCGTCAACTGTTCAAAATCATCCACTCTTGAAAAATTTTTGATCATCGTACTTTCTCCACAACGATGTGAATGGATGAACGCCTCCACTTGTTTAGTTCAAACAAAGTTCTCTCAATGTATCAACTTTTGGAGCTCAAGTGCAAAAAGCCAGATGTCAAAATTATGTACAAACTGCAATAATAATGCCTGTGTCTATGCTGTCCATCCATTCATGAAAGAGACGATTTGGACCGATAAACAGATATGAAGATTGCTATATAACGATAGTTGTTCTCAAGTTTGATGGACTGGCATGCCGGAATCTCTCATCCTATCTGTCAAGAGTGAGCTTATTATACATAAATAGAGTCCTTGCTCCCAAACTGGTTCCAGAACTGACCACAAAAAACTTTTTGGAAAAAAGTTTACCAGTTAATAATGTTAACCAGTTAGCGAATATCTTCATACTCAAGCTTGAAAGCTTAATTACATATAAAAATTCTTTTATTATGGTGTCCAATCTCAAATTTTAGATGAAAGTTGACTAGAATTCTCAAATATGAAAACAAAACAGTTTTCAATTAAAACTTTCCGATATCTTGAAAATCATAATTATTTGAGAAAATCTAAAATTGAAAAAAAATAGAAATTTGTTTTTGCAATTATACTTCTGAAGTTTTATAAATAAAAGCAGACATTCTAAAAACACCGTCAAAACACGCGTTCATAAGGAGTCGGGGAGCGAGGACTGTAATGATTTTTCATCTCAGAGAATATTGTATTTTTAGAACATAGGAGGTAACGCACTTTTGTATGAAACGAGTTTCATCGAATAAGTTTATTTTTCCGCGAACCTCTTTAAACAGCAGAGAGTTTAAACAAAAATAAATTCAGAATGTTTTACAATTGAACTGAACCGAATTTTCATTTCGAGCATTTTTTCTTCAAAGTGTTTCAAATCATATAAACTGACAGAAAATCTGGAACTTTTAAAACAACCTAATATTTAAATGATAACTTTTTAATTTAGACTCGTCGGAATCAAAAGTACCAATTTTGCTTGGCAAAAATTAATGAACCTCCAACCACAAATGTTCTGCTACGATAACTATCCAAAACAGCCAATGTCCGTTTACAGCCAAAGTGATACCAACATCATCTCACAGTGCATTATTGAAAACAGTAAAGATAACCGAAGTCGCCGATATTGAGTACTGTTCCCGAAATTGACAAATGTAGAGTCACCGTCCCAGTCCAAATTGTGATTATAATGATAAAGATATTTGCTCGAAATTGCCATCATGCTGCCCACGAACGGCTGCTGTGGTCCACGGGGCCCAAAGGAGAGGTTTAAAAAAATTTCATTGAGAAGAATATAGGCCAATATAATTAATCTTGCTTTTTCAAAGAAGATCTTTCTTGCATGTATGTGGATTATCTCATCAACTAATGACCCGTCAATTTTGATAATCCTTTTTAATCAAGTTAAAAATCATGCCTTTTTGACTCCATTTTAATTTTCGATAATTTTCTTTGATTTTTTCATTTTTTGGCACGTTGTCTGAAAGTGATTTTTTTTTTCTGGAATGAAATCGACAACAAATTTTCAAATGCCGCAAAAATTAACTTTGTTCATGTGTGAAAATGGGTAAATGACCACACATTATGTGTGACACATATTATAAAAATATAAAAAGATTCCATTCGGAGTATTTTTCCAATTATTTCCGTAAATTTTTTTTAATTAATTTTTTGTCAAGGAAAATATTCGATTTTTGTTAGTATTTTATCAAATTTATGGTGTCATTCTGAGCTATCGATAAAAATATTGAATGTTAATGGTTCATGATTTCTAAAACACATTTTTGGTCGCTTTTTTCAATACTTAATTTTGCTATGAAAAGGGTTGGGACAGAAATTAAAAGTACAAGTGATGTTTCCCATCGAACTTGCAGAATTTCTTCGTTTTGCAATTTCATACAAATAGATAGGAGGAAAGAGTGACCAAAATTTTTTTGACAAGAAATATTAACGCCTAGGCGATAACTAGAGTTATCTAACCACCACCAAATGTGAAGAAAATATTAACATGTTCTGCTGCTTTCCGCCTATGCAATTTTTAACAGAAAATATTTATTTTCAAAAAGCCGATCAAACATCTGTGTTAAAATTCCAAAATTTAAATTTAACAATTTCTTCTGAATTTCAATTTTCATTCTACAAGTTGACTACAAAATAGGTATTATAAATGTCCGGCATGAATAATAAACCGCAACAAGGGTCCTCCAGGCCAACCAGGTATATCAGGAAACTGTGGTCCATGTGGTCCACCAGACCATGTGGTATGAATGGACCTTGCGGTAAACGAGGAGCATCCGGAACAACTGGAAAAGATAGGTCCTCCAGGAAAAACCTGGTACTCCAGAAATGCCGGTCCTTCCGGTTATCCCGGTAGCCTGGTAAAAATGGTATGCCAGGAGTCAATGGTCAACCTGGTCCACGTGGTCCATTGGTCCAAGGTGAGCTGTCAATGGTCTCGAAAAATCCCAAAATGTCAAATTTATGAGAAATTCAGAAAATGGTTTCAAGAATAAATTAGTTTTTTTATTATTCTTCTCAATTTTAAAGTTCTAGCTGAATTCCGATTGCTGCAAATTTGAAACCAATCACATTTTCATTTCGAACTTATTTCATGCTGGTTGCAAATATATATTATATATATTGTAAATTAGCCGTTTTTTCATTATTTTAAAACGTCGAAAAAATAATATAAATGGCCAAATTGACGTTTTTTCTTTATTAGCAAAAAATTATGCGGAATTTTTTTTCGACTTTTTGATGACAGTCCTCACAGATAATTCAAATTAAAGGAACGGAAATTGCGTTATTGCAGTCAACGCATTCGATAATTATTTCTGTTTTATAAGAAAATATAAAATAATCTTTTTCAAGATTTTTGGGTGATATTTTCAGCGTAAAAAAATTAATTGTAAAAAATGTCATCTAAAAAAAATAATCTTATATTTTAGGGTCCACAAGGAAATAATGGCAACCCAGGCAACCCGGCCCACCAGGAAGTATGGTCGAACCAGGTCCAAAATGGTCCATCAGTCCAGCCGGACCATGTGGAGATCCAGGAATGAACGGAAAAGGTATTGAAGACGATCAATATTATCGATTATTCAAGGCAAAGCTCGAAGAAAAGTCAAAGATATGCTTAAAACAGCCAATAAGAACCCTAACAATATTCCACGAGCTATGAATCCACTTTACAATAAAATGGTACAGATCATGAAAGAGCAAATGAAAAAAGTCTGCAAAATGCAACTGGCAACTCACCAACTAATCAAGACGACTGCCAACCAGATGAAAGATTTAGCTAGGGATCAAAAAGTTTTTTGAAAATCATCATAAGATTTATAAAATTTCAGTTTCGACAATAACATGACTCATTTTTTGAGTGCTGACCCTTTTAAAGCCTGAGATAAAAATCATCATTTTTGGCCAAATTTTTTTTGAAATTAGTCTCATCTCAAAAAAACATCTTTATAATCTTGAAAATGAGAAATTAATTTTCTTGAGACAATTTTGTTGTAAGACAGTAATCGATATATGAAAAGTTCTACAATGTCTCTTAAGATTAACGGCAATCATTCACCTCAAATTCGAAGATTTTCGACAGATGAGTTCGACTTAACCTTGACGGCGTAGATAAACGCGGGTCGAACAGGTATTTAATTTTCAACCAATACTATATGTGTATTGGAATCGGTGCTCAAAACAGCGTATCAATGTGTTTTCCTACCTTATTAGTAATTTTGTTCTGTTTATACAAGAAATTTTCAAAATTTGTATGAAAACATAAAATATTTTATGGTTTTCAAATAAGTTTTCATTAATTTTTAGGTTTCAGTATCTCAAAAAATGTTGAGTTTCAATTTTAGTTCGCTAGTTTTTAACAATTCAGAAATTTGAAAAATAATTTTACAATCAGTTTTTCAGACTTATTTCCTTTTTTTAAGTACAGTATTTGGTAACATCTTATTGTTTTGGCCCAGTTTAAAAATTTCATACATTTAATATCCTGTGTTAAATAACATTAGGCTTCCGAATAGTCCTGCTATAACTTTCATCAAAAAAAAACTGATAAAATCATGCTTTTGTAATTTTATTTATTAAACAACTTTTGATCCATTTCTCAGCACTCCAGTACAGAACCAACCCCGAACTTGTCCAAATCGTGGATCAATCCTGGTTTCTTAGGAACCTTCAGTGGCTCCATATACACGGTTACACAACCAGAATATAATGATGTAACCATGGGTCCCCAAATCAAAACAACCCACCTTCAAACACAGATTCCGGCTCTGATTCTGATTGGGCAACCGGTACCGTCTGGGATTCTGAATCAACTTAGACTCCCTCACATACGTCTTCGGAATTCTCAAGCGCAATGCATAAACGTAAACGAGGGCATGTTCGACAAATTGGTGGAAAGAAAAGAAAAACCAAAGCTCACCACGAACACGAAAAACCCAGAACTCAATAAAGTTTTTGTTCAAAACTATTCAACCTGACCAAATATAGGCAAATTAAAATGATTCGTCAAGAATTATTCCCTGAATACAAATTTGGAAACGGATAATTGTTTTTTTAATGTGGCAATTTGTGATTTTATCATATAACTGAGTATAACCAGTAGCCAAGCATTTCATGAGGCATAAAATTTGACAACGGGACATTTTGTCGACATTTTTAATTCTACTGAGTACTTTATAAAACACTTTCCAAGCATTTAACGTCAAGTTTGCTATCATCAAGTTATTTTTATTTCAGTTGCAAGATTTCTCAAAATAATTTCTTCAGGTAATCTTTTTCAAACGTTCCTCTCAAAAGTTAAAAGGCATTCATATTTCGGCTATGAATACGAATAATCCGATCAAACTCTAAGATAGCTAACAATGGCCACACATATTTAGAGTTAATGTTAAAAACAAATTTATTCGTATCGGACCATTTTTTTTTTATCTTGTTATAGAGTTCGAAGTTTTTCGAAAAAAAATCGATTCAGAGACCTTCAAAATCCTTTTTTTCAGATTGACACAGTTCTTAAAATGGTCTGATTCAGGGAATTTTTCATATTTTTAGATATTCGAACAATTGGATCGGATCTGTCGTTTCCAAAAGCCGTAAATTTAAAGAGTGTAAGCACCCTATTCTCTTGAGAGGCACTTAAAGTGCCGCACTTTAGTTGAGAAAATGATATACATGTAGCATATTATATGCGCAACAATCTTGCAACGAGAGCGTGCGGCTTGTCTATTTTTCTCAAAATAAATTAAATACGCAAACAAAATAATGCCGAAATTGTTTACCGAATAAAATTGTCAAATATTATTTACAAGGTCATTTTAATATCTATGCATGATCATCTTATTAGTCCACTGAGAAAAGACTTCGAGGGCAAAACAGTTCATTGACAAACGTTTGAAACAAATGTACCTCGTAAAGAGGAGACGGAAATAATTGATCGTTTGAAAATTAGTTTTTAGAAAAAAATCCTCGTCTCATATAAAATTTAATGCCAAATTATATGTGTAGATCAACTCACTGCATCATAATGTATTGATTTGGCACTAAGTTTTTTATGCCAAAAGAATTCTTTCATCATTAAATAACAAGTTGCAATTTGCAAATATTTTGCCACTGAAACATTTAAATGTAATGATTTTCAGAAATACAGGTAACGGTCGGCTTCATATCTTTAGTTTTTTAATAACTGTGGTTTATTTTTGTTGAGACGTTTGAGGCTCAATAATCGAATAACACTATTATTCTGTCTTCCTTCATCAAAAATGATTAAAAGGCTAATCTTCCCCAAGTGTTATATTAAGTGATACAATAATTTACTGCAGTTAGGCCCTTAAAGTGAGTCTGGTGGATTTCTGTGGAAAAGTTTTCTCCGACAATTGTCATTCTCGTCGATTTTGGCTTTGTTTTGAGTCAATTGTGAGTTTTAATTGAATTAAAAACTCAAGATATTGCTTGTAAGGGAAGTAATAATAAACCATTTGCTTTTAAAACATGCAATTAAGCCTCGTCTGCAATCCAATTTTTCACTTAGTTTAATTAAAAACGGCCAATATACCGTATCTTTTGATCAAAAGGATCAGAGGCCATGACGACTTATGAATGGTTGCTTTAGATTTGCAGAGCCTGAAAAATGTTAATTATTGAAAAACAGCAGATCGTGAGGCTCGGAATTAAATTATTTTACCAGAGATGACACTTGTCGTTAAAATTCACGTTAATAATAACCCATAAATATAAACTTTTTATATATCTTACGGCATTTGCTGGCTTTTTAGCCACGTTTTTTACTGTCTTGGCTTTTAAAAACGACTCATCTGATTGAGTTTAATAACGCTCAACTGAGCCAATATAAAGAAGAAAATATATAAATAAACATGGTCCTAATCAGACCATTGTTTCCCATTTTGAACAGAAAACTATAATTAACAATTATCAATTAAATAAACAATTCAGTAATCTCCCGGAAAAAAAGGTTCGATTTGGAACATTTGTTATTAGATAATCTGTCTTTACTCTGATTTGTTTCGACGTTTTCGATTTCTCATGACTTCCAAAGTTTTAACTGTGGTTTTTGTTAAACTGCATTTCTTTACATGAGAATGGAGTAAACCGAAACGCGTCGTAAATACTTTATTTACTTTTATTTTTTATTTTATTTGATATTCACTTAATATTTGAGCTCAGTTTGAGACATCTAAGAACTTTATCGGATGAGTCCGTTCTAAAAGCCGACTTATAAATAAAAAAGGCCGAGCAGGTACCGTAATAGATATTAAATTTATGGCATTTTTAATATTCAGTAGGCGTGACTGATACTTTAATATGTTTCTGACATGCAGAGATCTGACTTTTGGCAAACAACCATTCAGAGTTAGTCAGATACGCGTATTAGCGCTGTTATCGGTTTATATCTTTGAAAATCTACGATAGTCCGAAAATTTCAGAAAGACCGATAACAGACTATACCGATTATCTTATTTTGTTTTTATTTAGAAAAAGGGATAAAAATTAATCAAAAATGCGGAAAATTTCGTGCGCGGAAAGTATTGCAGAGAGGCGGTCGGCAATAACCTGATCGGATCGACTTTTTTTCGATCCGATCAGGTTTTTTCAAATCTTCGATCCGATCAGTTTTTCAAATCTTCTCCGATAGTTCTCGATCGTTGAAAATGTCCGATCCGATCAGTATCGATCCCGCGAGTTAAAGCATCTGATCAATTCCGATCAAGTCTGAAAGATCGATTCGAGGTTTGATCTTCGATATAATATCCTTAGGTTTCAATCTCATGATCAAGTTGCGATCCATCAGGTCTTTGAAATCTTCCATCATCGATCGTCAGGTTTTTGAAACTCTTCGATCCGATCAAGTTCGATCCGATCGGTTTTTCAAAATCTTCGATCCGATCAAGTTCGATCCGATCAGGTTTTGAAAATCTTCAATCCGATCAAGTTCGATCCATCAGGTTTTTTGAAATCTTCATGCGATCAAGTTCATCCGATCAGGTTTTTCAAAAGTTATGCCGACCCCTGTATTGCAGAGAAGTTCGAAAATTGATAACATGTCGGATTTTATGCTGAACGGAAGTAATCATAGACACCACTGAGGTGATCTTGAAGTTGGATTTTGAATTAAAAATAAAAACAAGCGATTTGATTCGCCTGCAATTATATTTTCGAAAAGTGTCTTTTATTTTCGTAAAACTGCGAGTATACAGAGCCCCAAAGTTGGAACTAATGCCCCGCCTTATCCCGATCAATTTATTTCACAATAAATAAACTTAATTTGCATTGAAAATTGCTCAAGGGTATAGGCCAGTAAGTCAAGGTCATACCCGGGAGACCTATCATGCGCAAATTAACCCGATCAGCAAGGATCTTAAAGTTTATGTGATTCAGATGTATCTGAAAAAAAATATTCCGACCATGAAAAAAATACTCACAATCTGAGTATAAAAACAGATTTTTAGGCTTTAGATTAGCAACTTTATAAACTACAAGTAAAGAATAGACGTTTCAACGAAAACAGGTTGAGTTCAAACCTTGCCATTTAAAAGTCTGGCAGGAATTTTCGCTCTGACTTCCGTCCGAAGCGCTTGTCACGTTTAAACACTTCTACTGTCAATAGTTATCTTTTAATTTTTGGTCGTAAATATGTAAAAATTATAGGACGCTCGACATTGGACTGTTGATTCTGAAACATCAGCCAATCATGGCTTTGAGGATATTATTAAGATCAGTGAGTTTGTAGAAACCAGTCTTTAGCATAGGCGTGAAAAATGTGTCAAATCTTTTTTTGTATGCATACATCCCACAAACGATAAAGCGCCAGAGGTGACATAAATCACAACAGAAAAAACTACTCCTCCTAGGTTTTACTTTCATAGACTAAAAGTTTATCCAGTGTCTGTATTTCAGATTTGTTGAGGTGTTTCTGCCGTCTAACCCGTGGAAATTAGCTGGCTTAATTCTGTAGGCACAGTTTTCACTGAATGCTAAGTATTGCCTAATTCTAGTATAGAACAAATTAAAAATTCGGTTAGAATTTTTCTTTTTGGAAATTCAATCTGAATCTTCGATTATATATCTTTATAGATCACGTGAAACAATCCGAATCAAAATATGCTTTGGTTATCGTGAAGTAGGACAAAAGCAAAGCACGAAAAAAAAATATTGGAATTATTCGGTTCTATTTGATAGTGTGCATTTTAACCCTTTATTATTTAAAGAAAATGGTTTCCATAACAAAAATGATTTCCATACGTTTTGANATTATATTTTACGTTTATCTTGTAATTTTTAGCGTCGTGAAGATGAATTTTTAATGCGAAATATTGACTAAGTCAATTTGACTAAATTTTTTTTTGAATATTAACAAATTACTTTTTTCAGTTCTGCAAAAAAAAATAATTCAAGTATTCACACGGAGAACAGTAATTGGTTGTCATCCAATGGTCGGTGAATAAGTGAACGGAATCAGTACGATTGAAGTCTGTAAATTGTTCTCTCGGTAAAAATAATCATTCACTTCACAAAATTTTGAATCTTTTGGTTTTTGAGACATTTTAGAATGAAAAAATCGGGACCGCCTAAAATTGCACTTTAACCTTCACCTGCGCCATGAAAGGGGTACAACCCAATTGCCCCTGAGGTTTTTGGCGCATGCAACATCAGAGAAAAAAAAGTGAAAGCATGTATCATTTTCCTTGTTTTTTGCCAGTGCAGCATCCTTTTAAGATGCCTTGATGAGCCTTCTGAGTTTAAAAGCATATATTTCAAGCGGAAATCTCACTGTTTGCAGAAATGAAAATTTATAATTCAAAATTGGGAACATTGAGAGGGCTATGTCATAGCCGCTATGATCAAGATAATCGTGGAACCTCTACTTTCGAAGTTAAACAATTTCAAGAGGTCTGACAACATTATGTCAAGACCCTTAGAGTAAAGGCAAACAAACTTGTGCTTCCGGAATTATTTGCATAGAATCCGTGCAATTTATATAGAGACGATTCTTATGAACAATAACGATTTTAAATACGTGAGAATCTAGTTAGTCATAAAATAATCTAATATGTACTTAACAATGATTTCACAGCTGATGAAGTTGAAATTCATGACTGAAATTTTCATTTTCAATAAATGAAACATTTCAAACAATTAGACATTTATAATTTTTTTAATTGTCTGTTTTATCATGAAAAAGTATTATTTTGATTACCTCGATTTCGACAAGAATATCACATCCAAGTTGAATAACAATAACAACGCAAGTATCGCCTGGAATGCATGGGTTATCACCTGTTTTGCAATCACAGTAACCAATTACTGGGACTTGAAAGGAGAAAGAAGGAGCTGGACATTGCTATTAATAAATTGTTAGTTGTCATATTCAATTAGTTACCAATTATTAATCATAATATATTATTTATTTATTATGAAGAATAAAAATATTATTTTAGAAATAACAATTTAATTTTCATATGGATTTAATTTTTTTTATCAAATTGCCCATTTGATTTTTTTTTTAATTTACAATGTATATTTCAAAAAGTGAAAAATGCGAAAAATGTCCGACAAAAAATTTCAACCACTGGTTTTCGGTCTATCCGGTTTCGAAATTGATTNAAAACCTGACGGATCGAAAAAAAAAGTCGATCCGATCAGGATTACTTGCCGTAACCCTCTGCCTTCTGCAAATACTCCCGCGCACGAAATTTTCCGCATTTTTGATTAATTTTTTATCCCTTTTTCTAAATAACAAACAACAATAAGCTATACATCGGGACTTATAGTCTGTATCGGCTTTCTGAAAGTCTTTCGTGACTGAATCGTAGATTTTCAAAGATACTAAACCGATACACAGACGCTATAACGCGTATCTGACTAATCTCCTGAATGGTTGTTTGCCCAAAAAATCAGATCTCGTGCATGTCAGAAACGGATATTAAAGTATCAGTCACGCCTACGAATATTAAAATATGCCAATAAAATTTATATCTATTACGGTACCTGCTCGCTTTTTTATTTATACTCGGCTTTTAGAACGACTCATCCATAAAGTTTCTTAGGCATTGCTCAAACTGAGCTTCAAATTATAAGTGAGATATTCAAATAAAGAAAAAATAAAAGTAAATAAAGTATTTACGACGCGTTCGCTTTACTCCATTTCTCATGGTAAAGAAATGCAGTTTAACCAAAAACCACAGTTAAAGACTTTTGAAGTCTATGAGAAATCGAAAACGGTCGAAACAAATCAGAGTAAAGAGCATGATTATCTGAATAACCAAATTGTTCCAAATCGAAAACCTTTTTTTCGGTAGATTACCTGAATTGTTTATTTAATTGATAGATTGGTTAATTATAGTTTTCTTTCAAAATGGGAAACAGATGGTCTGATTAGGGACCATGTTTATTTATATATTCTGTCTTTGATATTTGGCTCAGTGTGAGCGTTATTAAATACTCAATCACGAATGAGTCGTTTTTAAAAAGCCCAAGACAGTAAAAAACAAGTGGCTACAGATAAGGCCAGCAAATGCCGTAAGATAGTATAAAAAGTTTATATTTATGGGTTATTAATAGACCGTGGAATTTATACGACAAGTGTCATCTCTGGTATAAATAATTTTAATTACCGAGCCTATCACAGATCTGCTGTTTTTCAACTAATTCTACACTTTTCTCAAGGCTCTGCTAAACTCTAATGCAACGCATTCAAAGTCGTTCATGGCCTCTGAATCCTTTTGAATCAAAGATAGCTGGTATATTGGCCGTTTTAATTAAACTAAGGTGAAAAAATTGTGATTGCCAGACGAGGCTTAATTGCATGTTTTAACCCAAGGAAATGGTTTTATATTCTTCCCTTACAAGCATATATCTTGAGTTTTAATTCAATTTAAAAACTCACAATGACTCCAAACAAAGCCAAAATCGCACGCAGAATGACAATTGTCGGAGGATAAACTTTTCCACAGAAATCCACCAGACTTCACTTATAAGGGCCAACTGCAGTAATATTATTGTATCACTTAATACTAACACTTGGGGAAGATTAGCCTTTAATGCATTTTTGATGACAGGAAGACAGAATAATAGTTGTTATTCGATTATTGAGCCTCAAACGTCTCAACATAAAATAAACTCACAGTTTTAGAAAAAACTAAAGATATGAAGCCGAACCGTTACCTGTATTCTGAAAACTCATACATTTAAATGTTTCAGTGGCAGGAAATATTTGCAAATGCAACTTGTATATTTAATGATGAAAAGAATTCTTTTTGGCATAAAAAACTTAAGTGCCAAATCAATACATTATGATGCAGTTGAGTTGAATCTACCATATAATTTGGCTATAAATTAATTATATGAGACGAGGATCTTTTCTTCTAAAAACTAATTTTCAAAACGATCAATTATTTCCCGTCTCCTCTTTACGAGGTAGCATTGTTTCAGAACGTTTTGAGTTAATGAACTGTTTTGCCCTCGAAGTCTTTTCTCAGTGGACTAATAAGAATGATTCATGCTATAGATATTTAAAAGACCTTGTAAATTAATATTTGACAACATTTTATTCGGTAAACAATTTCGCATTATTTTTATTGCAGTATTTTAATTTATTTTGAGAAAAAATAGACAAGCCGCACGCTCTCGTTCGCAAGATTGTTGCCGCATATAATATGCTACATGTATAATCATTTTTCTGCAACTAAAGTGCGGCACTTAAGTCCTCTCCAAGAGAAATAGGTGCTTACACCTCTTTAATTACGGCTTTTGGAAAACGGACAGATCGATCCAATTGTTCGAAAATCTAAAAATTACTGAAAAATTCCCTGAATCAGACCCAATTTTAAGAATGTGCAATCTGAAAAAAAGGAATTTGCAAGGTCTCTGAATACGATTTTTTTTCCCGAAAAACATTCGACTCTATTAAACAAGATAAAAAAAATGGGTCCGATAACGAATAAATTTTGTTTTAAACATTTAACTCCAAATATGTGTGGCCATTGTTAGCTATCTTAGAGTTTGATCGGATTATTCGTATTCAATAGCCCGAAATTATGAATGCCTTTTAACGTTTGAGAGGAACGTTTGAAAGAAGATTACACTGAAGAAATTATTTTGAGAAAATCTGCAACTCGAAAATAAAAATATACTTGATGAATAGCAAACTTGACGTTAATGCTTGAAAGCTGTTTAGTAAAGTACTCAGCTAGAATTAAAAATGTCGACCAAAATGTCCGTTGTCAAATTTTATGGCGGCACTCAATGAAATGCTTGGGCTACTGGTTAACTCTTAGTATATGATAAAATTCACAAATTGCCACCATAGAAAAAACACCATTATCCGCTTTCTCAAATTGTATTCAGGGAATAATCTTCGACGAATCATTTAATTTGCTCATATTTGGTCAGGTCTTGACAAGTTCTTGAACATAAAACTTTATTGAGCTTCTGGTTCTTCGTGTTCGTGGTGAGCTTTTGGTTTTCTTTTTCTTCCACCAATTTGTCGAAACATGCCCTCGTTTACGGTTTAGCATTGACGCTTGAGAATCAAGACGATGTGAAGAGTCAAGTCTGATCAGAATCGCCGTAGACGGGCACGTACGTTGCAGCAATCCAGAACCACTTCAGGGTACGTAGTGCCAACACAGCCCGACGGAATCTGTGTTTGAAGGTGGGTTGTTTTCGCATTTGCGGGACCCATGGTTACATGCATTATAATTCTGGTTGTGTAACCGTGTAATATGGAGCCACTGAAGGTTCGCTAAGAAACCAGGATTGTGATCCACGATTTGGACAAGTATCGCGTTGGTGTTCTGTACTGGAGTGCTGAGGAAATGGATTCAAAGTTGTTTAATAAAGTTTAAAATTACAAAAAGCATGATTTTATCAGTTTATTTTTTGATGAAGTGCTTATAGCAGCGACTATTCGGAAGCCCCTAATGGTTATTTTAACACAGGATATCTAAATGATTGGAATATTTTTAAACTGGGGCCAAAACAAGTAAGATGTTACCAAATACTGTACTTAAAAAAACGGGAAATAAGTCTGAAAAAACTGATTGTAAAATTATTTTTCAAATTTCTGAATTGTTAAAAACTACGACCACTTAACAAATTGGAAGACTCAAACATTTTTGAGACTACTGAAACCTAAAATTAATGAAAACTTTATTTGAAAACATAAAATCATTTTATGTTTCATACCAAATTTTGAAAATTATCTTGTATAAACAGAACAAAATTAACTAATAAGGTAGGAAAACACATTGATACGCTGTTTTGGAGCACCGATTCCAATACACAATAGCTATTTGGGTTGAAAATTTAAATACCTGTTCGACCCAGCGTTTATCTACGGCCGTCAAAGGTTAAGTCGAACTTCATCTGTCGAAAACTTCGAATTTGGAGGTGAATTGCATTGACTACTTAATCTTCAAGAGACATGTCAGAACTTTTCAATAATATCGATTACTTGTCTTACAACAAATTGCCTCAAGAAAATTAATTTCTCATTTTTTCAAGATTATTAATGGAGATGTTTTTTTGAGATGAGAACTAATTTCCAAAAAAAATCTTGGCCAAAAATGATGATTTTTATCTCAGGCTTAATAGAGGGTCAGCACTCAAAAAAATGACGTCATGTTATTGTCGAAACTTGAAAATTTTATGAAATCTTTATGATGATTTTCAAAAACACTTTCTTTGATCCCTTAGCTAAATCTTTACTGGTTTGGCATCGTCTTGATTAGTTGGTGAGTTGCCAGTTGCATTTTGCAGGACTTTTTTCATTTGCTCTTTCCATGATCTGTACCATTTTATTGTAAAAGTGGATTCATAGCTTCGTGGGGGAAGTAATTGTTAGGCGTTCTTATTGAGCTTGTTTTAAGCATATTCTTTGACTTTTCCTTCGAGCTTTGCCTTGAATAATCGATAATATATTGATCGTCTTCAATCACCTTTTCCGTTCATTCCTGGATCTCCACATGGTCCGGCTTGGACTGATGGACTCTTTTGGACCTGTCACCATCTATCTTCCTGGTGGGCCGAGGTTGTCCTGGGTTGCCATTATTTCTCTAGTGTGGACCCTAAAATATAAGATTATTTTTTTTAGATGACATTTTTTACAATTTAATTTTTTTACGCTGAAAATATCACCAAACATTCTCTGAAAAAGATTATTGTTATATTTTCTTTAAAACAGAAATAATTATCGAATGCGTTGACTGCAATAACGCAATTTCCGTTCCTTTAATTTGACATTATCTGTGAGGACTCGTCTATCAAAAAGTCGAAAAAAATTCCGCATTAATTTTTTGCTAATAAAGAAAAAACGTCAATTTGTGCCACTTTTATTATTTTTTCGAACGTTTTAAATAATGAAAAAAACGGCCTAATTTTACAATATAATAATTATCATATTTGCAACCAGCATGAATAAGGTCTCGAAATGAAAATTGTGATGTTTCAAATGTCTGCAGCAATGGCGTGAATTCAGCTAGAACTTAAAATTTTCGAGAAGAATAATAAAAAAACTACATTTATTCTTGAACAACCATTTTCTGAATTTCTCATAAATTTGACATTTTGGGACGTTTTTCCGAGACCATTGACAGCTCACCTTGCGACTCAGCAATGGACCACGTGGACCAGGTTGACCATTGACTCCTGGCATACCATTTTTACCAGGCTACCGGGATAACCGGGAAGGACCGGCATTTCTGGAGTACCAGGTTTTATCCTGCCGAGACCTTCTTTTCCAGTTGTTCCGGTACTGCTCCTCGTTTACCGCAAAGGTCCATTCATAACACCAAGGTCTGGTCTGGTGGACCCACATGGGACCACAGTTTCACTGCATATACCTGGTTGGCCTGGAGGGACCCACTGTTGCGGTTTAGTTATTCATGCGGCATTTAATAATACCTATTTGTAGTCAACTCTGCTATAAGAATAGAAATTGAAATTCAGAAGAAATTTTGTTAAATTTAAATTTTGAATTTTAACACAGATGTTTGATCGGCTTTTTGAAAATAAACTATTTTCTTTAAAAATTTGCATAGCGCGAAAGCCAGCAGAACATGTTATATCATTTTCTTCACATTTGGTTGGTGGTCTAGATTAACTCTAGTTATCGCCTAGGCGTTAATATTTCTGTCAAAAAAATTTGGTCACTCTTTTTCCTCCTATCTATTTGTATGAAATTGCAAAAACCGAAGAAATTCTGCAGTTCAGCATGGGAAGACATCATCTGTTCTTTTATTTCTGTCCAAACCCTTTTCATAGCAAACATAAGTATTTGAAAAAAGCCGACCAAAAATGTGTTTTAGAAATCATGAACCATTAAACATTCAATATTTTTATTCGATAGCTCAGAAGACACCATATAATTTGATAAAATACTAACAAAAATCGAATTATTTTCCTTGACAAAAAAATTTAATTTAAACAAATTTTACCGGAAATAATGGACAGAAATACTCCGAATGGAATCTTTTTTTAATTTTTATAATATGTGTCAACATAATGGTGTGTGTCATTACCCATTTTCACACATGAACAAAGTAATTTTTGGCGGCATGAAAAATTTGTTGTTCGATTCATTCCAGAAAAAAAAAATCACTTCCAGAACAACGTCGCCAAAATGACAAAAAAATCCAAAGAAAATTCATCGAAACATTTAAATGGAGTCAAAAAGGCATGATTTTTTAACTGATAAAAAGGATTATCAAATTGACCCCGCGGTCATTAGTGATGAGATAATCCACATACATGCAAGAAAATCTTCTTTGAAAAAGAAGTTAATTATATTTGGCCTATATTCTTCTCAATGAAATTTTTGTTAAACCTCTCCTTTGGGCCCCCGTGGACACCACAGCAGCCGGTTCGTGGCAGCCGATGATGGCAATTTTCGAGCAACATATCTTTATCATTATCAATCACAATTGTGGACTGGGACGGGACTCCTAGCAATTTGCAAATTCGGGAACAGTACTCAAATCGGCGACTTCGTTTCTTTAACTGTTTTCAATAATGCACTGTTGACGATGATTTGGTATCACTTTGGCTGTAAACGGACATGTGGCTGTTTTGGATAGTTATCGTAAGCAGAACTTTTGGTTGGAGGTTTCATTAATTATTTCCAAGCAAAATGTGCGTACTCTTTGATTCCGACGAGTCTAAATTAAAAAGTTATCAGGTTTAAATCATTTAGTTGCTTGTTTAAAATGTTTCCAGCATTTTCCGTGGTCATTTATATGATTTGGAAACACTTTGAAGAAAAAATATGCTCGAAAATGAATAATCTCGGCTTCAGTTCAAATTGTAAAAACATTCTGAATTATTTTTGTTTAAACTCTCTGCGTTAAAGAGGTTCGCGGAAAAATAAACTTATTCGATGAAAACTCGTTTTCATACAAAAAGTGCGTTATCCTCTATGTCTTCTAAAAATACCAATATTCCTCTGAGATGAAAAATCATTACAAGTCCTCGCTCCCCGACTCCTTAGAACGCGTGTTTTGACGGTGTTTTTAGAATGTCTGCTTTTATTTATAAAACTTCAGAAGTATAATTGCAAAAACCAAATTTCTATTTTTTTTCAATTTGCTCAGTTTTCTCAAATAATTATAGATTTTGTCCAAGATATCGAAAGTTTTAATTTTGAAAACTGTTTTGTTTTCATATTTGAGACATTCTTAGTCAACTTTCGATGCCTAAAATTTGAGCCATTGGACACCATAATAAAGGAATTTTTATCATGTAATTTAGCTTTTCAAGCTTCAGTATGAAGATATTCCGCTAAACTGGTTAACAGTTATTAACTGGTTTAAACTTTTTTCCAAAAAGTTTTTGTGGTCAGTTCTGGACCAGTTTGGGAGCAAAGGAACTCTATTATTATAATAAGCTCACTCTTGACAGAATAGGATGAGCGATTCTCCGGCATGCCAGTCCATCAAACTTGAGAACAACTCATCGTTATTATAGCAATCTTCATATCTTTTATCGGGTCCAAACGTCTCTTTCATGAATGGATCTGGGCAGCATAAGAACACAGGCATTATTATTGCAGTTTGTACCATAAATTTTGACATCTGGCTTTTTGCACTTGAGCTCCAAAAGTTGATACATTGAGAGACTTTGTTCGAATAAACAAGTGGAGGCGTTCATCCATTCACATCGTTTGTGCCGAGAAAGTACGATGATCAAAACATTTTTCGAAAGGTAGGCAGCTTGATATGTTGAACAGTTGACGATATCACTTTTACACAAAGTTGCTTTTGGTGAGTGTTCTCAAATCATTCGTAGACCCCAAGTTCTAGTTGAAATAATTGACGCTTGAAATTTTTAGACAATTGTTAAAGTATAACACTATCTTTTTTTGCAACAATAAATTATCTTGATAACCACATAACCACTATAGCGTAAACCTTAAAACATTCAAGACTTTTTGACGTTTACAACTCAACCTAAAAACAAGTGATGTACCGTTGATTCAAAAAATAAGGATTAGCTTAAAAGAATTTTTTAAAAGCACTTTAGTTGCCAGTACATAATTGGGAGAAAACTAAATAAATATTGAAAATTTTTTCCTAATAATGACTCGAGTCCAATTAAGTCACGTTAACGGTAAAATTAAAAAATAAAATTGCTCATAAGACGTGGCTTTATTTCAAAAAAAGCTACAAATAATCAACCAACACTTGAATTACTCAATAATTGTGAAGAAGATATTTTGAATTAAAAATTTTAAAATTCCATAATAACAAAGCCTTATTTTAGAAAATATAAGAAAATTTCCAAAAGAAAATATATTAAGACATAAACTTAGCACAGTAAAAGAGAATCAAATAAAGCATAAAACAAAATATACACAGTATGTCTTATTTTTCTGCTTGATAAAAGGGCCTTCCGAGGCCTTCGCGACTGTGCTCTTCCTTGAAAAATATTTTTTATAAGTTTCTCGACTACGACTAACACCGGCCAAAAAATCACAATGACGCGTAGTTCTGCATCTCTCAAGACCTCAACGTTCGGCAGTCATAGGAGACAAAAACGGCAAAATCAATCTTTATGACTTACTATATATTCGCATACACTAAAATTAAATTTGGAAAATATGAACTCGCAAAGAGCTTTTACGTACCGGCCGAGACGATTTTTGAGATATCTCTTTCAGAAAATAAATTTTTTATCTCGCGAACAAAAAACTACTGAAAAAATGCGGACTCGATCGGATAAAAGTCCCTACATGAGATCATCTCAATAATAAAATAATATCGGAAATCGACTGTGTGAATTAGCAAAAAAAGTGTTGTTTTAATTGTGCTCAAAATGTAAAATAATTTTTTCTCTGTTTTAGTTAGTATAGGTTAAGGTAGGTACACTCAAAATACTTTATTTTTATAAATAATTTTCCAAAAAATGGTATGATTTCTTGTAACTTAATTATTTTAGCCAAGTTTTGGAACTGATTTTTATGTCAGCTTTAAGCAGATGTTGGCGATTATGAAAAACAATTTGCCCGCTGCATATTTGCTTTGCGAACCATTTTTTGCTGACAAATGCATCGGGGGTACGGGGTTTCGAATCGATGCAAAGATTTTGGAAGGTTGGATCTCAGTGCAGAACTACCAGTTTTGAACTAACGAATTGAGTTGATTTAAAGAATTGCAAATTTTAATCTTGAGGCGCCTATTTCTGGAGAAAAAATGTTAGGAATCTGCTGAAAAAGTCATAATAAAAAATTTTCGAAAACTAAAAAAACGTCGAAGAACATTTGAGCATTTTTAATTTACGGAATGTTCAGCGTCAAACATTTAGAGCCAGAGAATAAATGAAAAAAATCGGCTAAGTAACTCAGAGATATAATTCTGTACAGCACCCGATAGTCCATTAGATACTAGCTTTCTTTTCCAAAAAAGGATATTAATATGGTGAATGAAACTTCAAGATTAATCAAGAATATCAATAGTAAACAAACGCCATTCAGAATAGACAGCTATTCTTCAAGTTAGGTGAATATAAAATCATAATCTAAGTAAGTCTCAAGATTCCTAGATCTGAAATACTGTCATTGAATCTGCTTATAAATTAAACTTAATTCTTGCAAACACAATTCAGCTATCATTTCATAAAGTTTTTATCCGCAAAATGACCTTAAAAGACTCTAATAAAAACTCGCGTATTTCAAATTTCTATTGAAATATGTATTCGAAGTAAGTTAACTTGTTAACGTGAACTGTAAAGAGAAAACAAATAACTTTCACCATTTTCGAGCAAATATCCAAAAAACATATTTTTTTTGGTAACCACACATCCGATTTCCTCATTTATTATTTATTATTGAGATGATCTTATGTAGGATTATCCGACCGAGCCGATTTTTCAGTGACTTTTGTTCGCGAGGATTTAAAAAATTTATTTCCCTGAACTAGATCATCTAAAAAAATTACGTTATCCGAATATATATGCATTAGTCGTTAAGTCAAAAAAATTGATTTTTCACGTTTTTGGTCCTCCTGGACGACCGACACCAGTCACTGTACCCTCTTAAGATAAACTTAATTTCTCCAAAAGAAATAACACCATACTGATATAGTTACAAAACTTATCTTAAAAAACTCAACTTGTTATCGAGAAACAGAGAATATCAAAAAATAGAACACTTTCCTTGAATCGACAGCTTCTGCTGTCTGCGGACAAACAACATTGATTTGTTTCTTTGAGTCAAATGATCAGAGCAGATTTCCTGCACAAAATTATTCTGTTACCTGATTGTGCCCATCTTTCCATCTTGTAAATCCTTTCTGCCATGCTGCTGACTATTGTGGAGAAAATTTGTGCTTTTGGGGGGATTACATTTGGGTTTCTTTGTCATACGGCAGGGGCCTATAAATGAAAATGAATGAAGATCAGGCGTCCTGAAAGAGCAAAATCAATTAAAACAATCCTCTCGACATGATCCCAAAGCATTCAGTTTCAAAATGCCATATACGTTGAAAATAATTACATTTTTAATGTGATACTCTGCTCTCTAGGCGGCTCTATCATCAATTATTCAAACTTTAAAATAATTGATTAAAATAAATGAAAATAGGAGTATAACTTTAAGCGCTACAGAGCGGACAAACAAGAAGATACCCTCAAAATCAATTTTGCCAGAAAAACAAAAAAAAATAGTGCCAAACGTTGAAAATCCTCGATTTGATGTGGTTTGAATTGCAACCAATCAAAATTAAGCTAAAATCTGAACATCCAAATGATAAAATATATTTATGATCAGCGCAAAATTTATGTAAGATGTACAGATTATAAAATTTCCAGTGCAGGAAAATTTGCACGACCTGGGACAGCCTATCCTGTACTGGTTAACACCTGTCATAAATGGGGGTAGCGATACCGCTCATAACAAACGCATTCTTCGGCACTGTAAATGACCATATTGTGATACTAATAAGATATATTTTATCTCGGCACTATGGGACGTAAGGTCGAATCATTGTTGTCTGGTGCATATTTTCATAATCCACAAAGAGTTCGAAAGCCTTGCTGAAAGCAGGGATGAAATGAGCGTTTTTCAATTTGGTTCGATATCTTCGCATGTTTTTTTAGGATGAATTAAATCAGAAATGAGATACCTATCGGTGAAACTGACGTATTTACACTTCCTGTTGTTCCGCAAAAGGGTTCACAATCGATTTTGATGTTTCGTTGACTCCGTATCCGAATAAGACGCATTTTGGAGAGTACCAAGGAATCGATACCCAGCTTTGTCGAAGGAAAGAATAACATCTTTTGACGCTTCGGAGATTTGCTATGAAAAATGGTTTAATAAAGATTATATACTCATAGTTTTTTCTTTTTTTTGCGGCAAAAATGCAAAGTTATCTGACATATTAACAGGCCTGATTATGAAGAAATTTAATGCTTTTTTGGTGATTGAAATATATAATGTTAACTCTTTAAATAAGTTTTTGTCAATATTTTGGGATTTAAAAGATGCATTTCAGGACACCGTAAAAAATTGCAAGATAACCAGAAAAATAATATTTTTTACAAATCACATTAATCATACAATAAATTGAAATATATAAATTTAATGTTTAATTTATTGTCAATAAAACAAAAACAGGCTGTTATTCAGATTCTTTGACAATTTCAAAATTGTTGGGAGGGAATAAGGCGTCGAAACTTCCACAGATTATTTCTATATATCGTCCCCCTAATCTGTTGACCGGACGATTTTGAATGTAAGGGAACTTCTCAAAAATCAAAAATGCGTTTGGATGTTTTCAAGCATATCTTGTAACATATTTTTTCGGGATTCATTTTATGAACTTTAAAATGAAAATTGATTTTGTAGTCAATTATTCATTCGGAGATTTACAGGGAGTCCCCAAACCCGGGTCTGGAGAAAACCATATTCCCCTATTTCACACTTTTGTTAATGTCCTGGCCTTGATAGGAAAATGCTAGTGTGTTTTTAAGTAGTAGGCCGGGATATTAACAAAACGTGTAATACGGGTGATTATGCATAATGCTATTGAAGACTGGATTTTTGGCCAGCGTGAAAAATTCAATCGATTTTTTGGTTACCCGTTTTTTGCCCTAGGGTCGGCGACCAGATAATTTGACCTCAACATAACCCGTCAAAATTCAAATCAATTTGCAAGATCTCGATAGACTTGCAAGACCTTCAAAAGAACCGGAAGAAATCTGACTATTCTGAGGAGGGTTACTTATAAATCTATTGGGTATAAATATTACCGTAAGGTCGCCAAGTGGAAAAAACTGGTCAACAACTCAAGGTTAATCTTAAGTCAGTTTTGAAATTTACCTTGACACTTTGACGGGTTATTTGAGGCGACAAATATTGGTCGCCCCGACCCCTAAAGCATAAAAATGGGTAACCGAAATTCGCGTACCAATACCCTTAATTTTACCGGCCAAAATAGCCTTCTCTAGCTTTACACACTACGTTTCCCAGAAGCCGGGTTGGGAACAACTTGTAAACTCCGAAATAAATTGACACAAAAAATCAATTTTGTTTTTTGAAAATTTTGGGAGAACAAAAAACATCCTGCGTCTTCACAAATGATCAGAAAGAAATTCCTAATCAAGCTACGCTTAAAAACATCCAAACACATTTTTTGGAGTTTTGAAGATCCTATTTTCAAATCGTCACTGCTCTTGAATAAGAGGAGCGTTGATGCGTCAGCTGCGCCGGGAACTGGTTACTCTCGAATGTTATCTATATTTAGGGTGTTATAAGTTTCTTTGTGAAATTTTTGACGCCCTTATTTCAAAGAAAACATTTGCAATGTTCCTAGAATCTGAAAAAACGAACTTGTTTTGTTCTGTTTTCATTATAATTAATAAAATTTTATAACTTATTTTTAAAGCAACGTAACGTTGCCAACGTTTCCAAATCGAAACTTTCGATAATTCATTATTCAGGCTAATAATACTTCGTGGAGTTCGAAAAGAACAGTACGAAATTCACGAGTTCTAATGTTTTGTGTTGAAAAATTAATAAATGTAGCAAAATAAAGCTAATTTTTAAGGCCACTTAAAATAAGTGAGTTTTTATGCACTATTTGCTGATAATTTAATATCAATACAAGCCCAGCCGAAGGCTGGGCTTGTCTTGGCAGTTAAATCTTTTGCCAAAATTGACTAAACAGTGCATACTACTGGCGAGGGCAGCCAAATAAAAAACCGCGTGGGCGACCAAATGGAAATTTATTTAAATTAAATCTTTGCGAAATTAAACGTAAAAGTGCAATACACTGGGGCGAGGCAGCCAATAAAAACACCGCGTTGGCGACCCAAATGAGAATTCCATTTTAAAATTAAATTCTCAATGGTTGACGATTGCCACTGGCTATGAAAAACACCAAACTTCAGGAAAAAGAATATGCCTCGATTTTAAAACTGAAACTATTAGACTCTCACTTATCGAAAGATGATCGGTTTAAAAATGTACGAAACCTATGATTTTATTATTCTTTCATGATATTTTCCGCATGGCTTTCCATAAGAATAGCTTTTCTCCCGTTTTCAGCCTTTTCATTCGCAAAAGAAAGGGAAAATTTGGGGACTAGGGATGGAAAATAGCCAAAGGTATTGGCTTTTTGGAAGCCTGACCCTTTCCTTAACTGGAAGTCAAAAAATAACATATGGTGAACCAGAAATTTTAATATTCAAAAAAGTTTCAAGAATTTTTCTCGATTATTAAAATTCTTCCTTCGGTTATTCTTCTTCGAAATTCTTTCTCGATTATAAAAATTAAATTAGAAAATTGGCGCGAGCAAGAGAATTAGTATTTTGACTGTTTTTAATTTGTCTATGAACAGTGAACTTACGTCACTTTCAAAAATAACTAGAACTACAAACATAAAAATATTAAAGCTGAAGTAAAGATGATACTTTGAAGGACTTCACGGCTCGACCTCATACATTTCTCTTATGTTATAGAACAATAATTATTAAGCGGGGTTCCCAACAGTCATAAAACACCTTAAAATTAATTCGATGTAAAAATGTTCGTTAATCATTTTTGACTTCTATCATAAACTCATTATTACCACATTCCCACTGTGTAAATTATGGTCGCCTGATAACTGGAATCGTTTAATCAAATTTTTTCCACCTTCATTGTTTCGCTAATTTCGGAAACACTATTTGAGTGCGCGGTGATTCTATGGATATTTCTTTCGTTCGAACAACAAATTATTGTTTTTCTCACAAAGAATGCAGAATTGTTTGTTGGATTTCAATAATTGACGAAAAACGAAACTTATTTACTTTTTAACAACCAAAAAACAACCTACAGATGACCCAAAAGCCAAAAAATTTTTAAACAATGAGTCTCACTTTCATTCTATGAACGCGCGCAACTTAAAATGTTAGGAAAAAAATGGTCAAAATTCTGAAAATTTCAAAATTTTGACCCCTTTTTTTCCTACCAATTTTAAAGTTGCGCGCTTCTAGAATGAAAGTGAGACTCATTTTTTAAATTTTGCTTCCACACCAGTTTACTTACAGGGTTGTGTTCGAGATATAAGAATGCAAAAAAAATTAAATGAAGAACTCATAGACGCTGAAAATTTATGGGCAACACTTGTCAAATCCAGTTTTTGAAGAACATTCTAGATGTTCGAACAATAAAAATTTTGGCCTCATGAAGTACTTGACCTCACTGCCAGCTTTTACATAATCTCAAGAATTTAACTTTTCTTTTTCGCTTTTTTCGAAGCGCTTGAAAATTTTTAAAAGAATTTAATCATTACGTTTTAAATCTCGGTTTACTGGTGAAATGGCCATTTAGCTCAGATACTTCAACGAATCATAAGACTTGCAGGCCGAGGTTTCGAGTCATTCCAGCCATACGAATAACAGTTTGATAGCTTTCAACCGTTCTTTCTGTAAAAGACCGTTCAAAAACACCCTTTCATACCGTTGGGAACCCCTTCAATTGATCTGTATTTCCTCTGCGATTTATTCATTATCGATAATTTTCATTATCAAATTGGTTCATATTGACAAGTTTTCCCGATATCCTAATTTTATGATGATAGGTGTCAAAAGTCGTTCTCACACGAATATCTTTTGTTACATTATCATAAATTGTTGTATTCATATTTAAACAGAGATATTAGATATTGATTTACTCTCATAGAATTGGAAAAAAACATTTCTTTGGTAAATTTTATAACCGCGTGACTCCCAAAAAGCGTTAAAAAAAGTAATCCAAAATGACAGATAAATTCTCACTATTTCGAAGGAGAAACAAATGAAGGGCGCCCAACCTACGAAGAGTCTATTTTTTTTTAAATAATATTCATCTCAAGTGATTGTCAACAACACAAAAGTATTGCCACAAATACTTTGTGATTTCATTCTTGTGGATTGCGCTGCAATACACACGTCCAAGGTATTGCAAAAATACACTATAATAATTACAAGGCCAAAGATTTATGCACTCTTTGCTATTTAATGTATATTCAAGGTAAATTTGGAGAAAAAAAATTATTATTTTACGTTCTATCTTGTAATTTAGCGTCGTGAAGATGAATTTTAATGCGAAATATTGACTTAAGTCAATTTGACTAAATTTTTTTTTTACATATTAACAACATACTTTTTTCAGTTCTGCAAAAAAAATAATTCAAGTATCACGACTGGAGAAACGTAATTGGTTGTCATCCAATGGCTCGTGAATAAGTGAACGAATCAGTAGATTGAAGTCTGTAAATTGTTCTCTCGGTAAAAGATAGATCTTTCACTTCACAAAAATTTAGAAATCTTTTGGGTTTTTGAGACATTTTAGGAATGAAAAAATCGGGACCGCCTAAAATTGCACTTTAACCTTCACCTGGCCATGAAAGGGGTACAACCCAATGGCCCCTGAGGTTTTTGTGCGCATGCAACCAGCAGAGGAAAAAAAAGTGAAAGCATGTATCATTTTCCTTGTTTTTTGCCAGTTGCAGCATCCTTTTAAGATGCCTTGAATGAGCCTTCTGAGTTTAAAAGATATATTTCAAGCGGAATTTCCACTGTTTTGCAGAGAATGAAAATTTATAATTCAACAAATTGGGAACATTGAGAGGGCTCATGTCATAGCCGCTATGATTATCAAGATATCGTGGAAACCTCTACTTTCGGAAGTTAAACAATTTCAAGAGTCTGACACATTATGTCAAACCCTTAGAGTTAAAAGCAAAACAAACTGTGCTTCGGAAATATTTGCATAGAATCCGTGCAATCTTTATAGAGAGATCTCTTGATGAACAATAACGATTTTAATACGTGAGAATTAGTTAGTCATTAAAATAACTTCTTATATTGTACTTAACAATGATTTCACAGCTGATGAAGTTGAAAATTCATGAATGAAATTTTTCATTTCAATAAATTGAAACATTTTCAAACAATTGAGACAAATTTATAATTTTTTAATGTCTATATTCATGAAAAGTATATTTGATTTACTCGATTTTCGGACAAGAATATCACATCCAAGTTGAATAACAATAACAACGCAAGTATCGCCTGGAATGCATGGGTTATCACCTGTTTTGCAATCACAGTAACCAATTACTGGGACTTGAAAGGAGAAAGAAGGAGCTGGACATTGCTATTAATAAATTGTTAGTTGTCATATTCAATTAGTTACCAATTATTAATCATAATATATTATTTATTTATTATGAAGAATAAAAATATTATTTTAGAAATAACAATTTAATTTTCATATGGATTTAATTTTTTTTATCAAATTGCCCATTTGATTTTTTTTTTAATTTACAATGTATATTTCAAAAAGTGAAAAATGCGAAAAATGTCCGACAAAAAATTTCAACCACTGGTTTTCGGTCTATCCGGTTTCGAAATTGATTGAAATTATTAAAAAGTATCAGGTAAAAAAATGCTGAGAAATGTATAACAAAAAATTATAAACTAATTTTTTTGAAAATAGTGAATTTTTTGATAATAAATAAATTTGTATTGAGTATCTCCTAGATTTTCAAAAAGTGTGAATTTCAATATTACGGAACAAAATCTAGTTGAAAAATCTATTATTACAGCAAATTTAGGTCATCTGTTCTCTAAAATTTGAAACATTAAGAGCAAAACTATGGCCCCGAAAGTATCAAAAAATTCAAAGCTTAACATCGATTNAAACAAATTGAATTTTAATAATATAAGAGTGTCTCCGTCAATATTTAAAAGAAGGTTTAAAATTTTAGAACTAACATTATTATCCGGTCTTGGTCCCCTGGAGGCTTCATCATTTTGGTACGATGGCTCAATTTGGTATAATTCTTTTTGTGAAACTTTTCTACTGTTCCATTGTCTTCCTCTAGCCGCTATGCTGACAATCAGCATAAATAAGCGTAAAAATCTCATTTTGAGATTTATTTTTTACGACTCTTTTTTCAAACTGGTATAAAATCAAGTTTTGTTGCGGCGATTATGAGGTTAATTATTAATCTTTTGATATTTTTGGACCAAAAACACAGTTCTTGAGTAAATATTTTCTGGAATGTACGCACAAGTTGGATCGAAAATAAATGATTACGCCGACCTTGAGAAAAGCATCTGACAAATAGCATTTGGTTAACAATTTCGGTATTTTTTGTTTGCGGAGATAATAATTTGGCGAGATTATCAATTTTTTTACAATTGAATCGGCAGACAATGAATTTTTTAATAAATCTCAATTTTCAAATACTTTTGTTCTTTTGCCGTATTCAGCTTTTTGACTTACTGAAAAGCGAAGTTTTACGAACGATATTCTAAATTGTATTTTCTGAAGTGAAGTATTTAGGGTCAGAAAGATTTCAATTTTCAACTACTCATTTTTTATAATTCCAACCTGTTTTAAATAGACAGCTTCAATAACCTTTTTTAAACAAAAAATAAATTTTTACTATATCCCTTTATCACTTTTTGGTTAAAATGCGTAGCCACAACGTTAAAATCACACGTTAAAAGGAGTAGTGGATACGCATTCTAACCAAAAAGTGATAAAGGGATATATAACCCTTATCTGAGAAACGTTAATTTTTTGCGGAGACATATGACTTTTTATGTGACTTGAAAGTGCCGCTGATTGGCTTATTCATCTACGCCTCTTGCGCGTAAAACACGGTCTCCAAAATAAGGGCTTGATGCTTTCTGAAAATTTGCAAAAGTGAATCTGCATCTTTTGTAACTTTGAAGGTCAATCACATTGAGTTTTGAGCTCAAAATTATTTCATGATATCCTAAGACTTCGAAAGTATAAGCGGTTTTGAACACTAAAGTTATAATCTATTACTCGTGTTTTATATGATAGGCATATCAATTATGTCTTAAAGTTTCAGCCCAACAAGCACGGGGAAAAAAAGAGAAAATTCAAATTTGCTTCTTGCATTTATAAAAAGTTATAAAAGAAAAACTACTAGTATATTCAAATTCTGTATTTGCTGAGAAATAAGTGATCGCGGAATGTAACAAAATTTTATATTAACATGGAATGCACTTTTGAAGCTCTTTGTTTTGGTCGGTGTTTTAAAGCACAGCGGCGCAGGTGAGAGTTCAGCCCGTGATGGCCACCGTACAATGTCAAGCGGAATTCAATGGTGCAATTTAAAATTTGATAGTAACCTTCAGATAAATGTCGCTTATGATTTATTTGACAGTTAAGAAAATGATAAGAATAGTGATTTTGAAGTTAATTTTTGTCTTTTTGAGCAGCAACGCATTTAGTCCAATCTACTGAACCTTGTTTTGATTCAGATTCTTTCATAATACCGACCAAAATTCCTCCCGGATTAAAACATTTTGCATAATTCAAGCCAGTGACCGTGTCGAGCCCAGTGATTCCGAGAATAAACATATCTTTTGCTGTTGATTTTTTAGGTAAATCTACTGGAGGAGAAGCGGATTTTATACCTTGTCGAAATTGAATAACAGATGTTGGTTTTTTAGAGTGCGAGCGATAGTAGACGTAGTTCATTTCGTATAAGGCTGCATCATCGTAACCGGCATCTTAAAATGAGTGTTAAGATTTTGCTTTTTACATACAGTTTACATACAGTGTAAATTGAAAAATGTTTAACTGGGACATCAGTTTTGAGTCATCTGATATCAAAGTATTTTGAAAGACCGAATCAATTAACTTCGTAAATTTTAAAACAAATTAAAAAAATTACTGATTTTTTATTCGAAAATTTGTAAAATTATATGACATTTTTCGTGAAAATTTTTGAACCTATTGCCGTTATATAAAATTAACTCAACTTTGAGAAATTTAAGATCATTTTTAAAGTTATAGTTTAACGTATAAATTGTAAAAAAATAGCTTGCCGAACAATTAATGATAAAACAATAACAATTTTTATAGAATTTCCACAAAATCAGATTTAAATCTACTGATCTGATATGAAAGAATTATTCAAACTGCAAAAAGTTTTTTCGTCTCATTTAAAAATAAGTTGTATTTGAAAATTCTAGAGAAACAAACAGTTCGCCATCAATTGAAACATCATAATGGCAATGTCATATTTCAAATCTGTCTAAACCTATCGATCTTCATTACTGAAAAAAATGTTATTGAAATCAACCAAATAAAGCCAAAATTGCATTTTTTCATTACAACAAAACACATCTAATTTTGAAAAGGCTCTAGGCAATCTGCCAGGTCGACTTAATTTGAAACAAGTCAGTAAATTCATTTCCATACAGATATTTATTTATTTAAGGTTTGTCATCACCTTTTTAAAACTATTTTTCAGACAAATAATGTTATGAAAAGTTTTATGAAATACCGTAAAATTGGAAGTTGACTCGTCCATCAGCTGTTGCCTTCAAAAAATCTTCTCCGCATTTAGCTTTACCAAACTGAAAAATAAAAAGGTATCTCAAAATTTATAAAAAAATATCACTTACCATCAAAAAGGCAGAATATCGAGATTTTCTGATATCGATAAATGTCTTGGAAGTGTTAGGAATGGTCATTCGAACTTGTACAGCACCAGTCGCCCCGTAAAGTAATTTTGCTGTTTTTGCGCCTTTCCAGACAACTTCAGCTTTTGGACATTGATCTTTTTCAAAATTGCATGACGATCCACATTTTTCGAAATTTTCGGAAAACATGAAATTTTTTATCTCGGCAAATGACGCAGGCTCCACTTTTTTAGCCGAAGTAGCAATATTAACATCTGTATAAGTCACAGCCGTAGGATTCATTACTGAAATTTTCACTTCTCCATTGATTAGAACTCTGATTTTATATTTTAGTTTAAAAATTTACCAAAAAATTAAAATTCCAAGGCAGATTTGACAAACCAAAAAATTATCTACAAAAAAAATAAAAAAAATAATGAGGTATTTCTAACAACCCAGTTCAAATGCATATCCCTTTATCACACTTTGGTTAGAATGCGTAACCACTACTCCTTTTAACGTGTGATTTTAACGTTGTGGCTACGCATTCTAACCAAAGTGTGATAACAAGATATATATTTCGTACGGTTTATTAATCAAACCAACGATAAAGCTTGGAGTTCCAAGACTCAGCTAACTTAATCGAAATTATAAGCAATGAGCTGCCTTATTTCTTGCTCAGTTTAAGCCCTAAAATTAGGGAAAATTAGATTAAATCTAAATCGTTTATTTTGACTGATTCTCCATGTATTTTTCAGTATTCGTTAAATATTTATTTTCAGTGATTTTTCACTCTTTTTAGTTATCGCAAAAGCCAAAACACACGAAAATGATCAAAAACTCATCTTACATCGCGATGCATCGTCTGAATTGAAAGATATTGATTATCAACTGCAATAAACTTATTTGTGTTTTATTTTCAAAATAGATCAAATAGCAAAATAAGACATTTCTCTTATATTTGAAAACAATTCTAGTAACATAAAAAAATACGATTTTTTGTAAGTTTTTTTTAAATAATTGAATTTTAATCGATTTTTTACCTATACATTGCCTGTCCATCGGTATTCAAATTCTGATCCATCGAAATGGTGTTCCAATTATTCGTTGAAAAATCTCTACTTTCAGCCCATTTATTTTTTCCATCGATTGACATTCCAATTTTTACTTTTTTACCGTCTTCAACATTGATCGTGAAAATTTGTTCATTTTCTCTAGTAACAGAATTAAGTCCATTAAAAACTAAAAGATTGCTCCAACCAACTGAACTGTTTGATTTTATATTGAGATCGAATGCAACGTGGAATTGAGCACCTAATTTATCAAGGGATCCAAGTTCTTGTCCCTTTGCGGGGACAAAAGTTGCTGAAATTAACAAATTATTACAATTTAAATAACATTGGAAACAAGGGAGCTGGTGTCGCAATTCATTTCCAAAATATGAAAGTTGATGAAAGTTATTGATTGTCAGAATTCATAAATAATATTTAAAAATTTGAAATGAAAATGCATCGAATAATACGCCAATCACAAATTTAAAAAACAAGGTGAACAGTTAAATGTCGAATTTTTCTAAAAAGTTTACAAAATCGGTGTTAAATTAAGACTTTTCAAATAAGCGGCGAAAAGTAAAATGTGGATGTAATTTCGAAGTTTCTAAAATGTCGAGCAATTTGAAATAAAAAAAATTAATAGTGAAATTAAATAACAGAAAATGATTGACAACACGATCGATAATCAAGATTTGTAGGTTCAATGCAAGAACGTGAAAACCTGCATGTAGTAGGAAAGTTTTCTTCTAGGAAACCTGCTGAAAATTCTAACTTACTCTGCTGAGTGCACTATTGTGGGTTGAAAATGTTGGAAATGCTGAAAAAAGTGCCGAAATTTTAAATCCTGATGATTTTGGAAAAAGTCAACATTTTACTATCGACCCGAAACGAAACCCAAATAAATTATGAACACGAAACTTATTTTCAAAATAAGCGTGAAAGATAGATTTTTACTGAGCCTTAAAAATCTAACCATATTTTCTTGTTGATTGCCTTTTTGTTTGACAAAGATAGGCAATCAGGAATAAGTGTCTCTTTTTTATGATTCTACCGAGAAGTAATTGGAATAATAACCAGAAAATTTGCGCGAAAAATTTGAAAAAGTCTTTTTTTCATATTTATATAGATTCTAAATTTCAAATCCCACTACAAAATTGAATGTTAAGCTCGTTATCAAATCATTTAGGAAACTGGTGCCTAAAAAAGATTCAAATTTAAGAGGGAGATAGTTTTTTTGTTTTTCATTTGTAAGTGTAACTTTGATTGTATCAGATAACAAATAGTCTTGAATTAATCTTCAAGGTTTTTTCTGTAGTAAAGACAAGTTTTTGCGCCACCCCAATTTCTAGTTAAGTGAGAAAGGCCCTCCAAAAATTATACAAATGTCAATCAACGACTGCTACTTTCTTCAAGAGCATAATAGGGCTCTCATTATCAGGTCTATCAGAAGTGATCCATCAAAATAAACCAAATGCAACTTACGTTTCTTTGTTGTTAAATGATGAATAAATAATTCTCCGACTTGAGCACATGCATTATCTTCTTGGCCCAACTCTGTCTTATTTTTTGTCCACATTAGTTTGAATTCACTGGCCAAAATTGGTGAAGCATCTGTTGTGAAATTTTTCATATAAAATTTTTCACCGGGATCTCCTTGATTATCCGATGTAGGGTAAAAACAGGTAAGATTACTATTAAGGGATGCAGGAGGCTAAGAAAAGGAAACAATTTTCGTCCCCTTTTCATGCGTATATTTAGGCAACAGATTGGAAAAAAGACAAAGATGATTCATTCAATTAATTACAGGGGGGTGCGGCGTATAGTTAGAAAGTTTGTCGCCAAAAAACCCTAACTATACGCGTAATTCCAACTATACGCGTACTTTCTAACTATACGCGTAGTTTTGGGAAAATGTGCTCTGATTGGTCAATTTGGGCAATATCTAGAGTTTGAAATCGCGTTAAAATATGGTCAGAGTAAGAATTTTTGGTGATTTTAAAGTTAATTTTTCGTTACAAATCATCTATAATGTATAAATTTAATTTTATTGAAAAAAAGGAAATAAAGTTAATTTTAAATGAACATGAATTCGAATAAGATTTATCCGAAAATCGTTAAAATGTCAAGGAAACAATAAAAATTATGAATAAAAATATGCTCACAGTTAATCACTCTCAGAAAACCAGAAAAACTAAATATTTTTATCTAAATAACTATTGGCCCATTTTCAAGCTAGCCGACATTGTCTGCGAGACTTGAAAACATGTTTTTAAACTCCTTGAAATACCGACACTACATTGGTCAATCTGAACATGTTTTTAAAAAAGTTTATTTTTCATTGTCGCGCCAACCGGAGAATCTTGGTCTGAAATCTGATTTAANTGTGCAGACGGCGAGGGGTTATTTCGGGCTTAACTCGGAGGCGGCTAACGGGTTCAAGGTGCAGGGTAAACTCTCTGATGCAGGCTGCAGGTTTGCAATTATAACTCACGGGGCTTTTAAAAAGGGGTATATTTTTATTAAGGGAGTATTGGTCGTTAGGCTCCCAAAAGCAGACTAAACAGGAAAAGGCTCAAAACTACCGAGTTTGAGCCCGGCACGAGCGGCGCACCATAAAGGGCTCAGGGGCGAAAGCGGGGAATTTGGGGAGAGGGAAGTGCGCGGGGGTTAAAATATCCGTTAACATATATTATATATATAAATATAAAATATATGTTAAATGTTTACACATACCGACACTACATTGGTCAATCTGAACATGTTTTTAAAAAAGTTTATTTTTCATTGTCGCGCCAACCGGAGAATCTTGGTCTGAAATCTGATTTAAAACGCCTATCTTTAGCCTAGGAACGTTTGAAAAAAAACCCTATCTTTTGCCTATAACTATACGCCGCGGCGCCGCACGCCAAGAACGAATAAATTTATTTTTCAAATGCGTTGGTTTTTGCGGAGGCTTACGTAGGTTTTTGCGTGGAATCTGAACTATACGCGTATAACTATACGCCGCACCGCCTGTAATATAACTCCGTTTTCCTAGCTTCGGTTGGAGAGTCTCATAATGGTTGATTCAAATTTCAATAATGTCGAAAAAAAATGATGGCTTCGATTTTGGAATTTTTGGTATCAAAATGACCGCCGTGGAAAAAATAAAAACATTTTGAAATTCGCTCTAATTATAGATAGCATAATAGGGAATATTACAATTTGTAGTGTCAAAAACATAGATTTAATATAGATTCGCTATCTATAATATTTGCTCTAAAAACAACCTTTTCTTGAAAAACTCCTAATTATTGAATTAGGAATCAACCAATCTGATATTTTTAATTTTCAACCTATTATTACTTTGAATTTAACAAAGGACAAAAGTTTGTATTTGAAATAATTCAGTAACAACGTGTGAAAGCAAATAACCAAGCTTCTGTTTCTGCTTCTAACTTTAATTGCGTATTCAGTTTAAATGTTTGAGCTCAAAACAGTTCACGAGGTGATTTACAATTATCAATTTTTTATCGCTATTGCCCCTATAACTTAAAAACCGGGTATATCAATCAAATATTCAGAATTCAGACATTTTTATTTTCATCAGTTTTTCAAGTTTCGAAGACTCAGTTTTTTATTCCGTACTTTTTAGTCAGTACAATTTACATGGAATAAAATTTCCGACACGTCGTAAATTACTATTTTATAATTAATTTTCAATGGTTTTGTGAGGTGGCTATAGATTTCATTTCAATTTTGCCTAACGGCGCTCTTGAGCTCGATTTGAAAAAAATAATTAAAATCTCTGCAGGTTTTTATAAATTGTTTAAGACAACCCCACTTTTTGATTTCAAAGTTTTCAAACTCTTTTAACATCGGATTTTGCTAATTTGTTTTAATGTTTTTTGGACGTTAATTGACGTAATGGATCAAAAGATAATTTGAACATTCTACAACCTCCCTAAAGCGATATATTTTCTGACAAAAAAGTATTTTTTTCAAATTCTTAACTTTGATATCTTAATATTTCATGAGTTTTGTACCCTAATCTGGAGTACACGCAATTTCTTCACCATCAGCATATAAGCAAACTGCTCGGTATCGTTCATCTCGGCAGCAATTATATCTTGTAAAAACTTCCATATCCGTGTATTTGATTGGTTGGTTAAATTTAATTACAATTCCTCGTTCTTCGTCGCAAGTTGAAGAGTGGTACATATTTCTATTGCCGTACTGGTCATCAAAAAGCGCATCATTTGAACCATGATAACTCCGAATGCCTCCAGGGAACTCCCATGTTGCCATATTCTAAGAAAGTTTAATTTTGGAAGTTCAATAATGAAAGATTTGTTTCATTTTCTGTACTAGACTCATTTTCAAAACAAGACTAAAATTCAAATAGACTGCAAGTAAAATCAATAAGGTTGCGCACGTGGGGTTTTAGAAAATATGAACTTTTTGAAAAATAATTTTTTTCGCTATTTGGTGGTCAAATTATGCGGTCTTCAAATTTCTATTTTTGATTAAAATTAAAGTTTATTATAAATCAAATTTAAATTACTGTTATTTTTCTTAAAAAATCAAGTCGAATCAATTGCGTAGGCGGCCTCTAAGATTTATCCCCACAATTTTGGTCAAAATTTGGGGGGTTCAGAAATTTTGAACACGAACAATATTTCATCAAATATACTTCATATGGTCTTATATACTTCATAATATACAGTGGCGTGAGACCAATGGCAACAGTGAGACAATGGGCAACAGTGAGACAAATGGGCAACACTTTTTTCGCAGATTATTTCAGACCTATGAGACAAATGGGCAACACTCTGAAATTTTTGATAATTTTTTATGGCAATTTTTTTCGATTTGCCATAATTTTGATAAATTTATAATAAATTAATACAGCGCGGTGCGGCGTATAATAGAAAGTTTGTCGCCAAAAAACCCCAATATACGCGTAATTCTAACTATACGCGTACTTTCTAACTATACGCGTACTTTTGGGAAAATGTGCTCTGATTGCTCAATTTGGGCAATATCTATAGATTTAAAATTGGTTAAAATATGGTCAGGAGTAAGAATTTTTGTGATTTCAAAGTTAATTCCTTTGTTACAATCTTCTAGGATGTATAAATTTAATTTTATTGAAAAAAATGAAATAAAGTTAATTTTAAATAACATGAATTTGAAATAGATTTATCCGAAAATCGTTAAAATAGTCAAGGAAACAATGAAGATTATGAAAAAAATATGCTCACAGTAAATCACTCTCAGAAAACCAGAAAAACTAAATATTTTTACTGAATAACTATTAGCCCATTTTCAAGCTAGCCGACATTGTATGCGAGACTTGAAAACATGTTTTTAAACTCCTTGAATACCGACACTTCATTGGTCAATCTGAACATGTTTTTAAAAAAGTGTATTTTCATTTGTCGCGCCGACTGGAGAATTTGGTCTGAAAATCTGGTTATCTGGTTAAAAACGCCTATCTTTTGCCTAGGAACGTTTGAAAAAAAGCCCTATCTTTGCCTATAACTATTACGCCGCACGCCAGGAACGAATAAATTTATTTTCCAATGCGTAGGTTTTTGCGGAGGCTTACGTAGGTTTTTGCGTGGAATCTAACTATACGCGTATAACTATACGCCGCGGCCGCACCCCGCTGTATACATTTGTGAATTTCCACAATATGTTGTTTAATTTTATAATCTAGAACAAACTATCGAAAAACTGTGTTTAAGTTTTCAGAAAATATCATATCAAATTAAAAAAGTGGACTAGTGAGACCAATGGGCAACACCCTTCGTGTGAGACAATGGCAACAGTGAGACCAATGGGCAACACTTTTTTCGAAAAGCTCGTGTGTTGCCCATTGGTCTTACCCACTGTATATTTCTTCAAATATATTTCATCAGAATTTAATATTTATTTAAACAACAAAACTAATTCAACTTCAAAATTTCACTTTTCCTTATCTCCATGCCAGACAGCAGCGATTTCCTCTGGCTCAGCTTCTACTTGACAAGTTTCATAGTTAAACTCACAAGTTTCAGCCAATCCAGTGCAAGTATGAGAAGAGCAGGGATCTGAGAAACATTCGTACAATTTTGTACTTTTGTCTTTCATACAAATTTCGTCACTAGTACAAGAATGAGTATCAATATCACAAGGACTATCTGCAATCTCAATTGTGAAGTCAGAAACAGGTTGTCCATAAATATTCATCCAAGAGGGATTTTCGTTTTCGCCAAAAGTACTGACATAAAGGGATTCCGATTCTTGATAATATCTTGTCTCAAACGTCGAGTTAAACTCACCTGCTATAAAAGGGTGCAAAACGCGTTTTTTGAGTTCAAAATTTTTAACCAAAATGTGGCAATTGTGTTACTTTGGCAAAATTATGTCTAAGATTAATTGAAACTAGTTCTGCCACAAAATTTTATTAATATTAAATTTATTTTTCAATGAAAATGTTCAAAAAAATATTGAAAGCGATCGATTAGGGTACACTCGGTGTATCTCACCGGAAATATAATTTAAACATATGCTTTTGAAGGGTTTTTCGTCAAATAACTCTTATGGCCGTTTCCCGAACAAGTATTCCAAATTTCAAAATGACTATTGCGTAATCATGAATTCAGTTATGATTCGATAGTTATGCCAAAGAAACAAATTGACAATTTTTTAAAATTTTCGAAATATTTCTTTGAAATAATTTTTTTTTATGAATTTTGACGTATTTAACGTTCAAATTCGTTCATAAAATTTGATGACGTTTTGATTCCTTTTTTGATGATTTTGGTCTGTCTCACTTCTTGTTGGTCGGTGTCGTGTCCTAGCTGAAATCGAAAGTCCTAACCAAAAAGTGACAGTACTTTAAACTTTTCATAGTATTTCTAAAACAAATCTTGAAGGTTTTTTCATTTAATCAAATTGATCACAAAACAAGGACTTAATGAAAATTTTGGTACATTTTTTTGCTACATTTTAAAAATTTCGAGAAGTATTAGTCTTTGTCAAACCTCACACCTGAAAATATCATATCTTTAAAAATGCTAAATTTAATGTAACAAATTACATATAAAAGCGAAACGTTAGGAGAAATTATGAGAATTTGTTTCAAAACATGCATCTTTCACCCAAACCTTTAGCACCATCAAGCTCCGAAAGGGTCCAAACTTTGTTGTCCCAATCGTATACAAGCCACAGTTTTCCGATTCCATCCTTTGTATAACTTGGTCGTTTATCAGTAATTTCATGGTCATCACGATCATAAGTCCCTAAAATGCTATCTTCACCAGTTAATCCATCGGGATCGGAACCTTCAATCTTGATGGTATCGGGAGCATAAATTTCAAAACATTCTTGCCATGTATTAGCATCAACTCCATAAGGACAAGAGCCTTCAGCGAATTCGCAAATGGCCTCAGAAATGCCATTAGTACATGTTTCGTATTTTTGGTCACAAGGATTTTTGGACGAATGACAATGATCAATTTGAACGAAAACCTCGACTTTGAATCCTGATGCTACGACCCATTGGTCAGATTCATCAATAAAGTGCCACACGTTTTCATCACTGTAAAAAAGATTTGCACAATGAATGAAATTTGATTATCATTATAAAAGGAGATGCATAATCTCCAAAATGTTTTTTTTTCAAAAAAACAGACGAATTGACATTGTCAAACAATTGTGCATTTTCGCACGATTACAAATTTCGATGAGTGACTATTTTCACAAAAATCAAATTGAAATATATGAGGAAATTTTCAAATTTTGAAACAAAAATTATTGGATAGTGTTCAGCATCAAAAAAAAGGGGCAGAGCCAAAATTTGAAGTCAGTCACGTGACCAGATTTTTTTTATTTTATCGTGAATAGAAAAAATCGTTAAACTGGTGGTTGAGCTAGAGAAGAAACGAGTTATAGTACAGTAGAGAGCAAAATCGACGAATTGATCACTGTAAGAACACAACTGTTGTCAGAGTCCTTGTATTGAGGATCAATTCGTCAATTTTGACGATTTTGCTCTCTTGCGCTCCCTAGATCGAAATTCGGAAAAATAAAAAAAAGGGGCATGTAAAGTGTTTCAGAGATTTTCAAATATGTTTTCAGATTTACTATAATTCGTTTCTCGTCTACCCGAACACCAGTTTAACGATTTTTTCTATTCACGTAAAATAAAATCTGGTCACGTGACTGACCTCAAATTTTGGCTCTGCCCCTTTTTTTTGATGCTGAACACTATCCAATCATTTTTTTTTTAAAATTTTGAAAATTTGCTCATGAGGGTGCTCCCTATCTTTGAAATCAACCAACGGCGTCAGAATTAACCTTTATGATTGAGAGATACTTATATTTGCAATATAACATTGACTTATTCGGAATGAGTTATTTTCACTTCAGATGACCGTGAATTTTTATAATCAGAATTTTTTAAGAACAATATAATTGCTATGTTTAACAAATAAAACAGAATTTTCCACTGCAATTGTCGTTTCAAACTTTCTTTTTTTCAAAGCTTATTTTCTGAAATTTCAAAAAAGTTATTTGGAAAAGAAATTTTTGAGCTCTATTTTCAAATGTGAGAAACTCTGAAATCGATCTAAATTAAACTTTGTCAACGTTTATCTGAAAAATTCGCTGTAAAAATTAAGAAAATAAGAGCGATAAATACCTTCAAAAATTTTAGCAAATTTTCTGGCTCCAACGTAGTATTTTTGTTAGGTCAATTATTTTAATATATTGACACTTAAAATTTGTCATAAATTGTAATTTTCATCGAGATAAACAAAAAATGCTAAAAATCGTTTTGTGGAGCTGTGAAAATAGGTACACTCCCAGCCGTCCGCGTCCAAATATACTCTATAGAGTAAGGTAGTATAAGGTGTAGTGAGGCTTGCGGAGGGGGGAGCTAGTAGTCTAGTAAAACTAGCGCTGCAATAGGGCT
>SCLH01000370.1:10136-44524 GCA_004367855.1 Oikopleura vanhoeffeni | reverse complement strand
GCCAAAACAATTTCCAGAGCAAAAGATAGTAAAAATCGACGAAAAAAATATTGATGACAATGGTATACCTCCCTATCATTTGACCCATATAATCATAAACTCCCTCGGCATCTTTCATAGGGGCATCTCCAGCAGTGACCAAAACTTTGTCAGCGCAAACTTGGCCACATGCTGACTCAATTTCGTCGGAGCCATCTTCACAATCTGGGATACCATCACAAGCAAATGGTAGCAAGTAAGTGTCTTTCATAGGATTTTTAATTTTTAAACAATATTATGCGAGCGCATTATTTTATTTTTGAACAATTTGGCAATTTTTTCTTCATGATATGTATATATATTCTTTCTACATAATGTATAAAGGTCATATGATTATTTTGGTTAAATTTAATTCGTCAAAAAATAAAGAAAATTCAAAATGAAGAAAAAAGATTTCTATTTTTCTTAAGTTCAAAATTTTTGCGTGACGTTAACCCGTATCGCCGACGTGAACTCATTAAATATAAGATTATTAAAGGATCAATTAAAACGCAGAAAAAGGCCAAGCCGTAACGCTTAGCCGTTGTTAAGAAAAAAAAAGACTTTATTTATGAAAGATCTAATTATTCAATTTTTTGACGAATAACTATTTGCCAAATTTTTATACATGTATAAAGACTAATCGGAGAGCATGTTTGATAAATAAATTTGGCGATTCGTTGAGCGCTTATTACTATATACCCTATTCACACTTTTGTGAATATCCGGGCTCTGATTACGAAACGTAGTGTGTTTTTAAGTAGTTTAAATTATATCCATTTATTCACGTTTTGTGGTTGAAGAATAGAATTCAAGAAGAAATATTGCTTCAGTCACTTTTTTATTGTCAAATTTTTTTTTGAATCACGTTTAAAAATAAATAAAATATTGGATAGAGAATGCGGAAGAAATACACTGATTTCATCAGCATTCTCATTGACTTTTCTCTAAACTGGCTCATTCGGAATTATAATATCTTTTTTTCACAAGTGTATAGTTATAATTTTTGAACTGCTTGTGGTATAGAATTTTTAATTTGATTTTTGCTAATAAATTATCAAACTTTATATAACATTTGAACTAAAAGTCGACGGAATAGTTATTTTTACGTACGTTTTTTTTCGTGTAGGTAAGCGTAGTGTGTGAAAGCTTACAAAAAGTTTTAGGTACAAATTCTGTATCAGATAGCATATTCTCTGCTCAATATATACAATCGACTTTTGAGAACACGCATAAAAGATCATCACTATGATTCTGCTCTTACAAACATTCATTTACACAATTAATGCTGTGAAAAATATAAACTTGAAAATCAAAAATGTATTGATGAAAATAGTCAAAATTACACGAGTGGTCCAAAAACTGAATTCGACTATTTTTAAAACAGATTTATAATTATAGAAAGGGGATTCAGAAACACAAAATACCGTGAAAAACTGAAGCCTTTCTTATAAGAACTCACCGACCTTCTCTTAATAGCCAATTCGATCATAGCTTATGATTCATAAAGCATTTAATTAATAAAAATGTTGCGAAAAGTACTGTAATGATGCATATTTAGGAATTTAATTTTTTTCGTAAATTCTTGTATTGTGCGGGTTTGATATTTTAACTTTGCAGCTCAAATAAGACTTAATCTCGAGAATGATAATAAATCGAAACGTAGATAAATAAATTAGTATGTCTTTTTATAATATAAAAATGGAACCCTTATCTTTTCCGTCAGCACATGTAGCGACTGGGAGTGCATTTGGGCAATAATCAGAATACATTTTTTGCATCTGAATCATGTCAAGGGTTGAGACTCGAGTTCTTCTAGGTGATTGAACAGGTGCACCAGTTTCAATGTGAGTCATGGTTGGATCGGATCCTGATGCAAAACCGTATGATGGATAATGCATAACAGATAAATAATCATATTTTACACTTTGATCAGCCCAATCGTCGACATCCATTGCCCTGAAATAAATTCAATATATAATCAATTCCAACTCACGAATTGAAATAAAAAATTTAAGCATTGAGATTTTTTTCAAAAAAAAACACAAATAAAGATATTTAAAATCAGTAGTACCTCTCCCGAAGTTGAATTTTTGACCATTAATAATGATTCATTATTTGATGTACCAATAAGTCAAATTGACCGATGAAGTTTAATCACTGGTACCATAAATTATATTTTCGAAAATTTATTGTTGTCAAAAGATGCGCTATAATCAAAGGCCATAAGCGATTTTTTTGACATAATATTATAATTCATTAATCAATTTTGACTACAGACGGCGCTTAACTTCTGACCACTTGCAGTTTGTTCAAAAAGACCGATTCAAAAATTTTTTTGATAATTTTAGAATTTTATTGAAAGATTTTGAGCACAATGTATAATTTCACAGCATATCATACGACTTGCTTGAACCACCCTCTAAAGCCGTAAAACGATATATTTGAAATTTTTTTCGATGATTTAACGCTCCCAAGTCTTTAAAAAAAGTTCCAACGAGGCACGATAGCCTTTCAGGAGGCTATACTTTGAGCATTTGAGAAGCAACGTTTGAGAAGCAACGTTTGAGAAGCAAGGTTACTTTAACCACGTGATACTTCCTCATGGTAGGCTTCAGAAAATGTTTATCTTAATAGCTGCGCAGTGCTCTGTTCTACTCAATACTTTTGTCGGATTGAGTATATCTGTTGGAAATCATCTGTTTTAAAATAAATCCAAAATATTCATGAAAAAAATAACGTTTTTTAGGGAAAAAATGTTAGTTTTCTCGATTTAAAGCGGTACCCCAGGGATACAACCAGGGGTACCAAAGGGGTACTACCCCTCGTGAAAATGCCGTTTTCATGGTTTTTGAGGGCAAATATCTGGAAACTATACATTGTTATACCTAATTAAATTATTTGATATTTTGAAATTTCACTCCAAAGAAAATATTTTTGCTCCAGATATGTCCAGGAGGCTATTTTTTCTTCCAAATTGCACGCAAAACACTTTCCTAAAAATTTTAGGAACTATTTTCAGACTCATATTGTTGAATTTTAAAATGTATAAGTATGAGAAGTTTCTGCGATCATTTTTCCATCATTTTTGGCTGATTTAAAGTGGCTTGAGCCTTTCAAAAAGCTATATATATATGCCTCGGAGGGTTAAGGTTTGGCTTTAGCGCCGTATATATTAGCTTACCTCAACCAAAATCATGTCTTTTCAAAGATTTACGTTTTTCAAACCAGAATTTACCTTGCCATGGATGTCACAAAAGCGTTCTTTATCAACATAGGAAAAACTTTCCGATAAGGTAACATCTTTTGACGAACACATTTTCGAAAATATTTACTATAGTATTTCGGTACGGGAGATTTTACTTTACCGGTCGATTCTGATTGACTGGTATATTTGATAATGAGCAGAAATCCCACTAAGGGAGCGGTTATATTTTTACTGAACAACTCTACTTGTGTTTGTTTTTGTTAATTCCCTGAAGACTTCGTGGCGTAAAATGTCAAGAAAAATCTTCATGCTTAGAATGACCGCAAAAAATACTCGACAAAATGCTTCCGGGAAAATTACTTCTTTGCATGTTTCAAATTCAATGTGATTATCATGAAATTAAAAAGTATAAAATTAAAGATCTAAACAACAAATTCGAAAAAATTTGTAACTTATTTTGTTAGTGCATATTTATTATATACTAACCGATATTGAGAATGGTAGGCTTCCGTGATCGCGTCCAAATGGACGACAATGTAATTATCTCGATCTGGTCGAGATTGTTCATGAAACATTCCCATGGCGTGTAAAAATTCATGAGTAACGATCATATTGTGGATGCAGCCATTTTTTTGAAGATTGATCGGTTGATGAGTTGCGTAGGAAGAGTGGTGACCAACATATCCTACCTGCGCCCAACATCCACTGGATGAAGATTGAAACCGCACATAACCAGTTGGATATACTAGAAATTTGTTTAGAGAATTGTGAATGTTTCGAGCCGAAACTTTCAACCAGTCGAAATTATTGCTCAAATCCCTTAAAAAATCTTTCTAAATTATGTGTACGAATTGGACTCAATGGTTAAATGTTACATTTAAAATGTTATATTTTCAAGTTATAACGATCTGAATCAAACTTTCTAGACCTCAAAATTTGGCAAACTTCACGTTCAAGGATGAGACATATAGCCACCATCAGTGCAATCTGAAAATATTTTTGCGCCTAGTAATAATTGAGAAAAAACAATTTTTAAAAGGTTAACCCTCACACACCCTTTGACTATCGGAAGGCAAACAAATTTTCGGGCGACTAAACGGCGCAAAAATAACATCGTCACAGACCTACAATTCAAATATGTCATATAGTTAGCAATTTTGTTTCCAAAAATATGGTTGAAAATTTAATACGATTTGCCCTTTGAAAGTTATTTTTTTTACAGTTGTAGACTAAAACTTGTGGTATTTTCGCCAAAATGTCTTAAAAAAGTAATTGTGTGAAAACGATACATAGTATCGAAATTCTGAGGAAGCCCGTTTTTAGGAAAGTATTTGAGGATTCTTTTAATATAAGTTTATTTTTTCTGCGGTCTCTCTACGAAGAATAATTTACTCACAAATGATTTTTATGAAACTCAATATAATGAAAAGCAAATATTTTACAAAAAATTATTTTTCGAAAGAACTGGACGGCAATTTAAAACAAATAAAGCGGACAAAGACAAATCGATCAAATGTAGAACATAAGGTGGTACTGATTTTGAGTTTTCAGATATTTTTCACATTTTATGCTTATTTTGACGCGCCGATATGAATAATTGTTTTGAGATATCATATTTCAAATCTGAGACCAGCTTTAAATAGCTAAAGTTTCCTTTTTAAATTTGTAACTTATATGTCAACCGCAGTGATTCGAAGAATATATTTCCCGAATGATACAAATCTGCCATATACCGCTTATTATAAGCTGGAGAGTTTACACGCGCAATCCTTGCAGTTTTTACAAAAATGATACGAAGAGAATCTGACTCCCCAATTTTTGAAAATTAGCAGTAAGAATAAACGTCAAATTGGCCTGAAAAAATTCGAAATTACACGATAAGAAAACAAAAACTTTTAGCTGAAAAAATTACAATTAGGAAAACTTGAAAATTTGAAAACTGAATTTGACCATATTTCGTTAAAAATAAAAAACTTATGTTACCACCCTGACGATCATTCCCACTTTATATATTTCCAAAAAAGATTAGCTGAAAACTCTAAAAAACAATCAGTTATAAATAGGACTAAAAAATTACAAAATCTTTAGTTCGATAAAAAGTCTGACTACAATAACATTGAAGTTCATAATATAACAAATATTGAAATACCATCTCACGTTATCGAGATATTATCTCTCGGTTAAAATAGAGGAATTGGATCTGATTTGCCCCCTAAAGTTTTTTCGGAACTAGACAAATTATTCCAAGTTTATCAGCTATTCAGAAAAGTTATTTCCAAAATCCGAAATGTAAACCGTAAGACCTTATTTATGACTAAGAGCGGGGGTCGGCTCAATTTGATCGGATTGGATTCACCGAATATTGATTCAATCTGATCCAATTTGTTTGAATTTGTCGAATCCTGACTGAAAGGCACTTAAGGAAAAGGATATCATTAGGGACGAATCGTTAAAATTAAGAATCAGAAAATATAGACGGTTGACTCTAAGAAAAAATCTGAGCAAATCAAGAAATTATTCGTCCTCCTGGTGGCGATAAAGAGCATTCTATGATTTATTTTACTTTAATCTCTAGAATTTATCTGTAGATATCACGAAATTATGGTCTTACAATTTTTTACAATCACGGAAAAAACTTTTGTGTCAAAATTTAGCTGACCGGTCAGATATTTTAGGCGGAAAATTGAAAAATACCCTCCGAATACACAACGTTCAAAAATTTCAGATTGATTTTGAACTTACAAGCAGTTTCAGTATCGTCATAAAAATCAATGCACATATGCATCAATTCTGACATTCCTGTCATTGAGTCTCTGATTGTTTTTTTCTCAGTATCAGTGAAACCTCCCGATTGAAATCTGTACGGAACTCTGAGATTACTTCCTTCATAAGAAGCTGGGTTTTCCCATCTTTTGTGGTAAGAATGACCACCAGTCACAATAGCTTTTCCTTTTTTCTTTTTTTTTCCAGTCTCATTTTCGTCGTTCGTCAAGGGGGTAACGAGAAGTCCTTCAATATTTTGACCCTTTTTTGAGGTATACCGTTTTCATCGATTATTTCTTTACAAATTTTATTTCCCCAATGTTTTGTTTAAAAATTGCAAAAGTATTGAAACCTAGCGTCGCCATATCCTTTTTTTTCTGGAATTAATATTAAAAAGTGGGAAAAACGAATTAAACTTTCATAATTAATGCAAAAATACAATTTGAAGAAACAATCAAAAAAATTTGAATTAAATATATCCCGTGAATATGTTCCGTTTACACATTTTTCTATACAGGATGTATAGCGTGTCCTCTATTAAGGGGGTGTCCATGCTGGAAAGGCTTTTTCGAAGGCTCATAACTTTTTATTCCTACATAACCATCTTATAAACATCTTAGGAATAGTAGTTCGTAATCTCTGGAACACATTTTACTTCTGACTTTTTTCACAGCATGTTCGACCAACCGGTAAATTTGAGTTAACCGCGAGCAAAAATTTTTTGTTTGAAAGTCCTATTTTTTCCGCCTTATTTCAAAACAACGTCATTTTCGGAATGTAACAAGCCCGAGGGGTAGTGAGCAAGATGTTGCAAGTACTTTTTCGAATATGAAAGTGAGAATGAGAACGTTTAAATGTCACCAAACGATTCCTTGGGTACGGTTTGCTGGAAACATTATCAGCCAAATATGGTCTGATTTTGAACACAGCGGATTCTAGAAAAAAAATAAACTTTTTCATCAAAATATTTTTTGATCTTGAGCACTGTTTCTGTTCAGAATCAGACCATAAATGCTTGTATCGTTTCCAGCAACCGTACCCAAGGAACCTTTTGGTGGCATTTAAATTGTCTATTCTCACTTTCATATTCAAATTTTCGATTTTCGCGCACTTTTTTGTCGATTTACAGCGAAATACAAAAAAGCTTGCAACATCTTGCTCACCACCCCTTGAGCTTGTTCACATTCCGAAAATGACGTTGTTTTGAAATAAGGCGAAAAATAAATAGAACTTTCAAAAGAAAAATTTGCTCGCGGTTAACTCAATTCACCGGTTGGTCGTCCATGCCATGAAAAAAGTCAGAAGTAAAATGTGTTTCAGAGATCACGAACTACTATTTCTGAGATTTTTATGAAGGAATAAAAAGTTATGAGCATTCGAAAAAGCCTTTCCAGCATGGGCAACCCCCTTAAGATAGACTTTTAGAAAAATCTGGTGATTAAAAAAATAATGTTTGACTTGGTTTTTCGTCACGAGATCGACATATTTCGATTTATCGTTATTACCGTATTGATTAAGGGAGTACTCAACGGTTTCTTATATTTTGCAACAGGGCTCAGAATAAAATAAAACAAGTTATATAAATTGTGAAAAGACTTATATGAAGATCTATCCTTCTTCTCTTGACCGAAAGTAAAATATGAAATTATCGAGCACCACAACACCTGGTAGAAGGGGAATTCTAGAACACCAATTTTATCTTAAATGAATTTTTTCTCCAAAGCGGCTATATGAAAATTTATGAATTTTTGTCAAGATATCGGGTTGTATTCCATCTAAGACAATCGGATTTTTTTCAAAATTTTGATCGAACCTGTTTTAGAATAATGAAAAACCGTAATTTTATGATATTTTATAATTTGTAGCTCAATTTTCTCAGAAACGATTCGGTACATAAGCTGGCCGCGGACTTTCTAGAAAATGACGCGTCAAAAACACTCAAAATCAGAAAACCGCGATTTTCGAAGTAATTCTCTTACATTTTTCTTTTTTTGTTATTTTCTCTATACGTGAAATTTCATCACGAGCTCATGATAATTGTCAAAAAACTGACGAAACTTTAACTATTTCTGTCGAAAATTTGACTTTTTTAGCCCTTATCTTCAAAATTTAGACATTTGAGGATGGTTTTTAAAAAAAAATTACGCTCAAAGACGCGAAATAATATTTCGCGTTTGTTGCGAAATTTTCATGCCGGATGGGCTTAAAACAAAAAACTGTTATTTTATAAGGACACGTCGCCACAAGAAGGGGTCAGTTCTTATGTTAAAAATGATCGCATTGATCTGGGCTTTCCGTTAAGCATTTAAAAACCTATTTTTGAGCATTTTTTGCGAGAACAAATCAGACACCGTGCTCAAAATTTTCAGAAATTTCTGGTTTCGAAGAAATTTAAAGTTTTTTAAATTTTTGATATTAGCACTTTTTACGAGAAACGTATAGTTTCGCCTGAGGGGACAACCGCGGCCAGCCTATCGGTACATTTTTTTTGAAATTTGGGATAAGTTGGAAAAACATGTCGTCTTTATTTATGGTTTAAACCTTTTTTGAAATTGCTCCTATTACTAGAAAATTGCATTTTAGTACAGCCGGATGTCAATTTTTCAGAATTCTAGAAAAATTAAGTTGATCAGATTAAGTGCAAAATGCCACCAAATAAAAGGTCATGATCTTCTGAACAAAAAATCTGCTTGCGTCAGGTTGAAAGTTTGGTCGGATAGATTCTAGAATCATGAAAACGCTTAAATTTTTAATTGAAATGGAATTTTCACAAAAACGATTCGGTACATTTTTTAAAATTTTTGTATTAGTTAGGAAAAAATGTCTTCTTAAGGGGGTAACCGACGGGTTTCACTGATTTTCAAACGTTAGTCATGAGCTAACCGCAATTCGTATTCGAGTTCAAACCTTCGGGGATTCCCCTGTAGGAATCAAGTTTGGTTGTTGGAAATTTTCAAAAAAATGGTGTCAGAGAAGTTTTTTTGTCATGACCGACCGCGGCCGGGGATAAGGCACAATCCTCGTGTCCAAAACGTGATTTTTATCCAATTTTTTGGTACAGCTACTACTCTAGTTCTGGATATCAAAAATTTTTCTCTTTGTTTCAGTATTACCTTAATTTGTAAGCTTAACAGCCGTGCGTGCCCTAGTTTTCAAAATTCTTGTTATTAAGAGAAATTTCCAAAAATAAAATGGGTGTTTTTGCGCATGTTCCGCTGGTACAATGGCATTCTCGTCGAACAATATCAGATTTTGTTTTTAAATCAAAGAAATTCTTTAAAAGTGTGCAAAGCGAGGAGGTGCGTCGAGTTTTTTTTCCAATTTTCATCATAATTAGGCTATAGAATGCATTTAAAGTTTATTTACCCCCTCAAATTCGTCAAAAATAGGGTTTTGAGAGAAAAATCTACAAAACTTCTTTGAGTAAAGAATCATAGAATTTAAAAGATTTTTGTCAGTAAGTTGCACAACTAAAATAAGTTGTAAAAATATTCAGATCCAATGTCTAGATCACGAGAAAAAGTTAATTACCTGAAAAAAAAACTTAGAAAAAATTCCGTAATCATGCAAAATTCGGAAAAATTTTTTATCGAAATTCATCTTTTTTTAAGTTTTTATAAGCGAACCGTTAATAAAAATAAGAATGCAGCTAAAATCAGCTTTCTATCAGTTCTGAGTCTCGAGAAGCAGCCTTCGTCGGTTACCCCAAATTTCTGGATCTAAGAAAATATTTGGAATTATTTTTTTTCTTTCGAAAAAGGTTTTTAAATTTGTTTATACCAATAATTTTGTTCTAAGATTATTCTACGATGTTCAGCTTAATGTCAATCATAAATTTTATCGACAAAAACTATACTTCAAAAAGATACAGTCGTTAAACAAAATAAAACTTTGAACAAAACAATCATTAGAACAATATTTTAGAAAATTTATATTTTTTGACATCTGAAAAATTAGTATAATTCTTGAAGACAAAAACCAGCACAAAAATGACAATGCAACTAAAATTAGTTTCCTATCACTTCTGAGTCTCGAGATACAGCCTCCGTCGGTAACCTCCTTAATTTCTGGTGTAAAATTATTTTTTGAAATTGCTCCTATTTCAAAAAAATTGCATTTTAGTTCAACCGGAAGTCAGTATTTGGAGTTTCTAGAAAATTTCCATCCGGTTGTATCAAAAGTACCCTCAAATTGAAGCTACTGCTAAATTGAAATAAAAGCTGCTTTAGCACTTTTACTTATCCCAAGCATATTTTATTAAAATTGAGGTTTATGTATTTTTTCCCAAAAAAATACTCAGAAAAAATCCGACGAAACTAGAAAATTTGAGAATATTTTTGAATTTTTATATATGATTTGACCACAAATGAACTTTCTGAATCCATTTGGTGCATTTATCATGTCCCTAGCCTGAAATAAAAAAACGGTGAGTAACGCCTTAATAAGTATTAATTCAAAATTATTTATGCTATTTTAAAAAAAGTTACCAAACACTAAACGGGCCATAAAATTCTGCAAAAAAACCTCTTATATGAAAGTTTAACCCTGAGTGGTCGATTTAGCCCATTTTGCCAAATGGTCGATTGCTGGGTAGGATAAGTATGTAGTTAAGATAAAGGACTTGCTTTTCTGGAAAAGTCGACAAAAAAAATTATCGATGAAAATGATATACCTCCCTTTTCTTCCATGTAATCGAGCTGTCCTTGGGTGTAGCGGATATCATTTCCTACAAATGAGGCATGAGGTGATGAAGCATTTCGCAGTTCAGTGGAACTGCCCACAATGGAGACAGCTGCCAAAATTGAGCCTCACAACGTTCAAATTTTAGCAAATTTAAATATTTGTTTTAAAAAATTTATTGGTCAATATTTCTCATTAAAAATGCATCTTCAGCACACTGAAAATTACAAAATTACCGGGAGGTATAAAAGTTTTTACAAATTACCTTGAATATAAAATACATAGCAATTAAGAGGCCTCCTGGAGATTTTTCGGGTATACTTTCATAAAAGACCTGCGTGACAAAAATCTCCAAGAGGCTCCGTGAAAGATATACTCATTGTTATGAAAAATGAAAAAAGGGGCTGGTTTTGAAAAACTTCAGATTTTTTATGTTTCTTACAAATTAGGCCCAAAAATTCCCACACATAAACATCTACACTGCTCTATACTAAATTGCGGAACCACCGGCAAGAGAGTGTTTTTTTTCAATCCACACTAAAGCATCTGATCGCATCAATCATAATCGCGCCATCTTAAGGTTTATCAACGCAAGATAATGGATTCTTGATACAGGGGGGGGGCGGGCAATATCGTCGAAAGTTTCTTGGCGAAAAAATTCGGAGATATTGGCACATTGGGCGATGTTGGGCACTTTCGGCAATATGAGAACAAAATTAAATTTTTTCGTACAAAAAATGAAAAAACGCGTAGGCGTTGGAAACGACGTCATATATCAAACAATTTTTCAATTGTATAAAGAAGTTTCACGATAGGTTTGAATGACGTGAATCACCAAAATGCGTAGAATTTAATACTCCATCAAATGTGATCTAATGAAAGTTGATTAGAGTAGAGTCGGAAAATTCAATCCTGGAAATGACGTCATTCATGACGCACACAACATAATTTGAGATATAACTCGCAAAAAATTTGGCAAATTCGGCGATATTGGGCACTTTCGGCGATTTGGGAACAGGAATTATTTTGCTAAAAATTGTGATATTGCGTTAAATAAATTTGGCGATTTCAGCACATTCGGCGATATTGAGTCTCTCCCTGTAACTACTACAGCATGAGTTTTCTCTTTTACTTCGTTTTGTTTGTCTGCCGGTTAGACAGTCAAACGCGCACAAAAAAAACGCCTTCAGTAAACAACGATTTCTGAAGGCGTTTTTTTGCGGACAAAAAAAACGTCTTTATCGATGGAGAATCGATTTCAAAATATTTACCTTCAGATTTTTTAATAATGTTCTTCTAAAAATTATAATTTCGAATAACGAAATATAATAAAATTATTTTCCGATGAATAAAGTATTATTAAATAAATCTTAAAATTTGAACAGTGAATTTGATTTTTTAAAGATTTTGACAGCAATCATAGAATTTGATTAATTATTTGTTAATTTTTAATGTGAAAAATGAACACTCATGATTCATAATAGCATGTCCAGGAGGTATCATTAGTCGTATCATATGACTTATATGTTGTTATCCTTTGAGCAATCAACTAAAATGCAATTTTCTATTAATAGCATTTTAAAAGTATTAAACTACGTTTTTTAATTTGCTTTCGATTTTACTCAAATCATCATCAGATTAGTTTTAAAATGGATGGAATTCGTTTCACAATAAATTAGAGAAAAAAACAGCCAATTAAAAAAATAAAGCTGACACGAGAAGAATGCAGAGCAAAACATCTTATTTGTGTTTTTGATTTTGAGGGCCGAAATGTAGACAATCGAAAGAAACGAACAAGTTTCGCATCATCAACCTTTGTTGTCTGAGAGACAAAATACGAAACAAAGAATTCAACGAAGTAAAAAGTTTCGCAACATCAACAACCAAAAAAATAAGATAAAATGATTTTTTTTGAGAAATATATTTCGAAAATTATCAAGATATTTGGTGGCGGGGGAAGAAGTAATTTTTTAAAATTGTAAATTAAAAGCCAAATTAATAAAATTTTGAGATTAACAAACAAGCCAACTGGAATAAGACCATCGTCATAACCATAATATTTGAAGGCCAAAATGGCAATAATCAAAAAAATTTGCATTGTCGAAAGTTTTGACTCAAAAACATCGAAAAACCGCTGAAATTCCGGCAAATACGACTTCTGAAGAATAAGATTCAGAAATGGTCGAATTATTGCTTGTTGAAGATGCGTCATTTGACCCTACTTGCACTTCAACGCCAAAAAAAGAGATGCCTATCTTTCTCTCCGAAATATTCTATGAGAGAGATAGACTCATAGCTAAAAAACAAGTTTCAAGACGAAAATTATTCAAAAAAATATATTTCATGAATTTTCAGCTGTGCACTGAAATTTTAGCAATAAATTAGTTTGATTTTAATATAAAAAAAATGTATTGAAAATAAGTGGACAAAAAAAAACGCCTTCGTGGACAAAAAAAACGCCTTCACGGACGACAAAAACACCTTCGCGGACAAAAAAAAAGCCTTCACGAACAAAAAAAAGCCTTCATCACGTGCCAAAAATGAGTCATCAATGATCCTTAATCAAGGTGAAAATGAATATGCGGCATATTATATGCCTGTCTAACCGGCGGACATAAAAAACGCAGTAACCGAGAAAACTCAGCTGTGAATAACGCATGAATAAAAAGAGCTTCCAAGATGAGTAAAGTATTATATTGAAAAATATTCGAAATATCTAGAATCTAAAAACCAAGTTATCGTTTTAATTTTCACTGCAATTAGTTGATTCATTGTAAATTCAAGAGAATTTTAGATTTCCTCTTTATCCTGTAATGTTATTGTCCAGAAATTTATTTTTAATGCAAAATATTGACAAATGAAAATTTAGTTAGAAATTTGAATCATTTTCAAAAATCTCACAAAAAACGGATTTATCAAGCAGATTTGTACTGTCTCCAGAAATCATCGAATCATTATTAATACTGCCCGTCAATAGAAAGATAGTAATTTTTTTAGTGACAGTTATTGAACGAACTTCTCAAAGTTATGAGATCTGATATTTTCTACCATTTTTTTTAGATCGACGAGCTGGCTGTCACGGGCCGTGACTCGCGGCATTATAATCCATAAAAAAAAATAGGCTGAAACAATCAGTGCTCAATTTTGATTGTTGTCTTCAGTTTATTCAATAAATATAAAACTCGATTATAAAGATTGGTGGACTAGAACATTAATATAGTACAATATAACGCTGTACTCACACGGATTAACGTTATTTTAGTGGTTTTATTTTTCAGGAGCAAAAACATATTATGTGTAATTCGGGACTCTTTTACCTTCGAAAAATTATATACATTGTATATGCTATAAATAATAGTGCGACTACCACAAATCCGGTTTTCCCGGAACAAAATTAATCCGTATCCCTAGAAATATGTAAAAAATAATCTGGGGGTGTCCGGGGTCATGCAAATTTTTATTCATCGGAAATATCTTATTATACACGGTATAGTTAGCGTGTTCACCAATCGATTTTCGGCAAAAAATCGACTGTGCGTTCAATTTTCGAAATAAATGTTTTTCAATAATTATGAGATGTTAACAAGATTTTCATTGGTAGTAATCTTAACCGACCAAAAATCAAGAATTTTAGTCTATTTTTAGCATCAGTTTTTTCAAGTGAATTAAAATATGTAGAAGAATATAATTTAGGGCCTTATTTTTAAGGCCGGCACTTGCAATGTAAAGGGTACCCGTATTTATTCGGTGAGATACAGTGTAGTAGTTCAAACAATTCTGCTTCGAATAAGCATAATTTGAAAAAAAAATGTACTAATTTGATGTCTCAATAAGACAGTCTCATGCATTTTTCGACCTCGGTTTGCTTAGGTGTCGATCACTGGTCTCATGGTTGTATGAGTCTCATTATATCAATTTATATAATTTGAAGATTGTTCTGCTAAAATTTACAGCATGTCACATTTTTGCTTCCGTTTCAATTTCTTCATAATTTACTATCCGCCAATCGAAACGGTTTAATCTTGATAACACGTAGGTAGTTGCCAAAATTGATCGTTCTGATTGGCGGATAGTAAATTATGCAAAAATGAAAAACGGAAGAAAAATGTGTTATGCGGTAAATAAAATGTAATAAATTTAACGAAAGAATGTCATTATAACGAGTACATTCAACCACAAATTACGCTGTGAGATAATTATATCAAAATAGTAAAACTTAACTTCAGGCACGCCTTTTTCTCTGCAAATTGTATATATAATTAAACTAGCTTCAAATATGAACATTTCCTGATAATTTCATAACAGATTAAGAAATTTTAAATTTGATTCATTTTATATAAGAATCGAATTTGACGCGAAATGTTCAACGCCATTGAAAACCTGCAAACAACTTGTCTTTCCTTATCAGAGGAATTGAGGGAGACCATGAACCATGTTAAATTTGAAATAAATAGCTGGGCTGTTCTGGTTATGAGAGCTTATCAATATCTTAACAGCCTAGATATATATTTCAAATGCCACATCATTGATAACTAAGCGTTTCAATTTCAGCGATATATTATAAAAACTGTATTTGTACTATAAAAAGTAAAATCATTTATCAGTTTATATGTTCCGGATCAAATGTTCAGATTTCAAATTCGATGAGACGAATATCGTATCGACCAACTCAGGATGTCAAAAAAAACCGAGCCACAGCTCAATCACTGAACGTCCTAATTTTCAGTCTGCCCTTGTAATACCGAAGCTAAGACTGTTAGAAAAGACTGACTTTTGAGAAAATTCAATTTATTGAACTTGATTTTTCACCAAAAATATGAATAAAGCTAAAATACTTATTTATTAATATCAGCAACTTTTCGATTTCTCATTGTCAAGCTAAAAGTTTTACACACAGAAGTTTCGAATCTCACTAAAAATACAGAGTCTAGAATTTACGATTCTGCAGAAATAAAGTGGGCTAAAATCAAAGTTAAATTTTAAAGCCCTCGTCAAAATAGCGAAAACTACCGTGCTTTTTTTGCTCGTTAACATTAGATTTATAAATTCTGATGTAGAATTCCTCAGTTTTTTTGAGGTGATCAAAAAAACGAAAGGTTTTCTAAACTATTTCGAAATGGTCCATAAAGAATTTATCACGCATCTTTTTTTTGTAAGTGATGGTAGATTTTGGAGTAAAATGAATTTTTCAAATTCAAGTAGTTTTTTGACGTACACAGGGCATCTATGAATATGATGTTTTTTAGCTCTAGAAAAAGTTCGGTGATCTTTTATACGAGCTTGAAGAACTTTTCTGGTTCTGCCTAAAATACCTTTATTGCATATTTGCGTTAGATATTCAAACTCGGATCGTTTGTAATCGTCAGATAGAGGCAGGTGGCGCGCCAGAACTGAGCAAGTCGACTCGAGCGCCTCGCGTCGAACCTCTCTTTAGTTTTCCCTGCATCTTAGAATTTTTACTCAGAAAGATGATAAATATTATCAATCAAGTGAATCAATAACATATTTCATACCTTTATTAGACTACTATATAAGGTTTTTAGGCACAACAGTGAAGATAAAATTTGAGAAAGAATTTAATTATTAATACACAGTGTATTATACACTCATTACTTATCATAAGTCTTATGATAATGGATTTTTTAATTTTAATAAATATTGGAAATTCTAACTTCTGAAGTCCGTAGACATCCATTGGTGCGTCATTTTTTACATAAATGTACGAACTTTTATTTGTGGTTGACGACTGCAGATCCTAATCGATGATTTTTAAGAAATTAAATTTACCAGAAAAATTTTTTGAATCAATTATTTGGTATGTGACAATTTTTTCTCGCGAATCGCAAAATTTTAAACTCTGACAAGTAGACATAAAAAATCACTTCACTTATTTCGTAGCACGAGGTTATTTCCTCACAGACTTAGGCAGCTTAGCACTATGTAGTTACATCATTGTAGCTTACTAAAGATTTGTACAGCCTGAGTTTTTATTAATTTCGGGACTTTTTTCTCCAGGCGGCGAAACAGGGAGATTGAATTACCGTCAAAATTCGGCATAACATATGGATTTTTATACCCGGGTCACTTTAAAAACTTATTTGCCTGTTAAAAGAATAGGCAATAATTTTTTAAAGTGACCCGGGGATAATAATGGATATGACTCATTGGTAGAACGTGACGTTTTAGGGAATAATTTTCTCCGGAGAAAAAAATCCCCCAATTTTGATTTAATTAATTTGAACCAATCAGGAACTTGTATTTCTTTAAGTGTTCAACAACGGAACATTTTTTTATTTGTTATAAGTTTTTCAGATAAAAAGTTAATTTTAAATTTATTTAGCAGTTTTTAAACAATCTTTTCCGTGATATTTGTTTTTTAGCTTGGAGTTGAGATTGGAACAATACCGTATTGTCAATACGGGTGTTTTTGGTGAAGCAACTTCGATTACTCGTTTATGAGCAATTCTTTGTGAAGTAATAATCTGCGACTCTTCAAGGTCGTCTTTCATCTCCCGTTTAAACCAGCAATAATAAGTTTTCACTAGTAATCAAAATAATTATAAGCTAGAAATTCATGAATTGGTTGAAGTGTGATAGGCAAGAATACTTGATCTTGGGACCGCCAATCTGAGAAATGTTTACTATCTCTATAGCACGTGTTCGAATCCCACTAAAATGAGTACTGGTCGCATTTTGAGGCCAAAAACAGCGTTTTCAGAGTCGATTTAATGAAGTACTAAGATGTTTTCACTTCGAAATGTATCTCCTCCCTGAGTTTTCAAGATAGAGAAAACATTAAAAGTTTGTAATGACCACAAAAAACGCTGTCTAGCCGCCTGGAAAAAATTCCCCAATTAAAATAAAATCAGGCTGTAGTATGCAACATGAAGTGTAGCATGCAGATGTATGTGTAGGTGGTAAGCCTACGCTAGATTCTAAGATTGGCCACTAACCAATAATATGGCTTGTGTGCAATCAGTTCGACATTACTCGGATTCGCGCACAGGTAATTCACACAGAGATCACGCCAAATACGACTTAGTAGAAATACTATGTTCGGTTAAACCAGGCTTCCAAAAAGGATGGCTTTTATCCCCTTTTCTATCCCTTATCATAGCAAAAGATAGGGAAACTTAGGGGATAGGGATGGAAAATCGGGATGGCTTTTTTGGAAGCCTGAGTTAAACTGTCAAGTAATTAAATACATAGGTTGTATCCACATTAACTGAAAATGTGATGACTAACTCAATCCGCAAGAGATATCATTTCAGTTGATCTAACGGATCTTAGAAGTTACGCAAGCTAAGTATACTATACCGCAGCTTTCTACGGCAATTCGAAGTGGTAAACCCCATACATCCCGACGATATATATCGGGTTTAGCTCTATTGCTACGTTTTGTGTAAATTTGTAAGTCCAATTATAGACAAGTAGGTTTCTGACGTTGACTCAACGCCGTTGCGTCAAGTATTTCTGTTGATAAATCCCTTTTTATAGCTACGAAAAGTTACTGAAGTATTTACAAATTTGTGGGAAATAATAAAATGTTGGTTTGAAAATTTGTCAGATTTGTTAACCATGTTTTCTATTTCTCTAGATTATCGAAGTTTTAATTATTGTTTCAAAACTGTATTTCTATACCTGAAAAAAAAGATAAATATGTCGTAAATAATCAATTAATCATAATTATAATACGATGGTTATTATCAGGCTTCAAAAAAGGATGGCTTTAATCTTATTTTCTATCGCTCTCAAAAGCAAAACCTAGGGAAAATTTGGGGATAGGGATGAAAAATCGCCAAAGGGATGGTTTTTTTTAAATCCTGGTTATTATCAACTTATGAATCGATAAAGAAGCGACTTGATTTGTGTTAACGTTAACTTGCAAACACGGATTTCTTTTCTCACAGATATTGGGACAGAACCTGTGCTGGGCTGCATGTTAAAACTATCTATATAAATGGCATTAATTTAATGCCCTATCTTGTTTCAAAAAATATCTGCATTCAGGCATTATCTTGTGAGAGGCTATCCAAGTTTTAAATTTCAACCTTTTTATCTCTGAACTCATTGTGCCAGGTAAAAAATAATGATGTCGATTCTAAACAAATATTTCTTGAGAGATGGAAAATTTAGAAAGTTTAATATTTATTAAAATTTGAATACAAGTATAAGTTCGGAGCACATGAACGATCAAATTTGCTTGACTTTTCTGCAAAAATAGAAATTACCATTTTCCAAAAAAGGCTTATTTTCTGGAATGATCATTCAATTATTCATGTTTGCCTTTCGAAAATAAAGCCCCTAACGCAGCGTTAGTAACGCTTATAATTTATGTGAAAACCCCGCCTTTGATTAGAATGACACTCTTGACTTTTCTCCATGAAAATAAAGCTTCAAATAATAATGATTTATTATAATTCAACAGTAAAATTTCTACTTTCGAATCAAAAAATGAAATAATTGTGTTTAAAGATTCATTGTAATGATTAAATAAATAGAAATTTAAAATTAAGTTTATGTTAATTATAAATTTATACAGGCGACGCTTCGCTTTTATTGAGCATTTTCAGGATTAATTATTTTTCAGTTGAGAAAGATACACTAGGCTGAGTTTACAAATAATGTCGTTATCGTCTTTTCAGACGGACAAAGTGAACTAGTCTGATAACAAGAGCAAATGTGGGAAATTAATCATACGTATGACTGAGAATTTAAAAAATTCGCACATTAAAACAGTGCAAAACAATTGTGATCCTTCTGATTATTTAAATCTGGTCATAGTATCCGAATAAAAAACGCTTCAGTTTTACGGCGTTCGAAGTAAGACCGGAATCGTTTTTGCAGTATTTTAAAATATTTCATGAAAAAAAAATTCTTAAGTTTTTTCTAGCTCTTTTTCCTGTGTAAGCATTTGAATTTTTTCGTTCGAACTCAGCAAGGTTTAAGAGGTAGGTCGGGCAACTGTTCATATGGAAGTATATTCCCTTTGCAGAAGATGAGTTACTATGCTCTGTGGCCTTCGTTTTTATTATTCGAGCAGCCATGCCCACATAGTGACTTTTGCAAAGGCATTTATACTGTTAGCAACAGTTTGTGGATTCGAGAATATCCAATTTTTTAGGCTTCGCATCAGCAGAGAATAAATTTCATACTTTGATACATTTGTAGACCAACCTTACATGAAAAGTAGGCATGATAAGTTTAATATCATAATTCAATTTTTGATATGATTATCCATATTTTTAGATGTATATGGTAAGTTTAATGAAAAAATCACGTCAGGCGGTTTTGGTTTAGGACCATTTTGCAAAAACTGAGTGAATTTTGAATTAATCAACTTAAGGGGGGTAGGCGTTATTTAGTAAAATGGGCTTTAAATTGTTTTTCATATCATAAATCAGTATCTCATGCGTACTTGAGTAGAACTTGAGTTTTTAGCGACGTGGAGCATAGTGTAAATATTGCTAATCAAGTATTTGTGAAAAATGATAGACTTTCTTAAATTGCTCAGAAGTGTTTCAGAAGCAGTGTTTATAAAGAATATTTTGAAACGAGCCCTTTTGAGGAAACAAATATAATCATCGACATATCGAATCCATTTCATAACGATTCCTTGTTTTTCAAGTTTTGCTATAGCGGTTTGTTCCATTACATTCAAAAATAAATCAGCAAAAAGTGAGCTTAGGGGTGATCCCATTTTGACGCCCCTTTTTCGACTAAAAATACCAGTATTTAAGTATATTAAAATTATTTAAAACCCCATGTTTAAATTTTTTAAATTTCTCGCGTCAGGTTTTGGGTAAACTTTTTTTCATTTTTATCATTTTCATTAAAAAATTTCGAGGGATCTTGAAAAACTATATTGAGTATATAATTAATAATCCGAGTTTTATTGATGTTTGGGAACAAAGAAATAACATCCAAACTAAAAATTTCATGTTTTACTAGGGTCAAAAATTGGCCTTATTTCGTTCTTCAACTCTACATGGCTTTTAATCGCATAAAAACAATGCTCTAGAAGAGGTGAAAATAAATTATTGATAAAGTTTTCAGCACCTAGTGTGAGACTGTTATAACTGGTTCCTATAGGCCTTAAAGGGTAGTTGATTTTATGATCTTTCACCTTACCATAAAGTAATGAAATATATGGTTGTGGTTTTATCGAGAGTTAAGACTTGTTACTCAAACTAGGATTAGTTGTTGTTTTGAGTAAATTTTTAAAATCACCAGTTGTTTTGCCGAAGTTAAAATTTTCGATTTTTGAAAAAACATTATTATTTTGAAAAAGTTTATTCAACTTTTTGCGTAGTCTTTTCTATACATGACGCAAACATTTTCGCTCTTATCGCACTTTATGAACAGTATTTCAGGGTTATCTCGCTTAAACGTCAAAAATTTTTCAACTTTTGTGTCTTGAGTGTTGCAAAAACTTAATTTTCGACCAGTGCGCATGGTAGTACATCGTAAATCTTCGATAGAAAATTCATCGATATTAAATTTGCGAGCCCCATTCTTCATTTTTTCATGCATTGCGTTAAGTGCAACGTATATTTCAGAGCCTTTATTTCGTACATAAACACCTTTAGGCTATAGCATTATTTGGCTCTAATTCTAGCAAATTTTGTATGTCCAAAGGCAAAAAAGTATCAGTTAAATTTATAAGGTTAGTTTTAGTATAATTGAACACGGAGTAACTTTTGTAATTTTTTGTTTCTAGTAGTGTCATTTTTCTTCTCACATTTTATAAAGTAACTTTCGATAGCGTTAATTTTAGACAAAAATTCAATATGAGAAATTATGACGCAGAGAGAAGATTTTTCATTTGAAAACATTCAGTTTTGTGATAGTTAACGGGTTTAATTTGATTTTCAAGTTCATGAGACAGTTTTCATTTTTCTTAATTATTTTTATCTCTTGAACAAAAATTTTGGTATGACTTCATTTGTACTACAGGCAGGTAATTGGATAAGAAATTTAAACATAAAAAATCTTTTGATTTCGAAAATAAATAAAATTACTTTGAATTTGCAAAATTAATGAAGGTGATATTTATTTTTTCACTAAATTAAAGTAATAATATTCAAAAATTATGTTAAAACAATTAATTTAGCACAAGCATAATGCCGGCAGAGAAAAAAATATATTGGTTATTTTTTGTTAAGGAGATTCCCAACAGCATGAAACACCTTAGAATAAATTCGATTTTGTTATGTCGTATAATCATTTTTTGAACTTCTATCACATAAACGCATAATTACCGATTTAATGGTGTTAATCTGTTTGCCGTGGGATAAGTAAAAATCGTTTAATCAACGGTTCAATTACTTTTTCCTCTGAACTTTTCGCTTAATCGAACACTAACTAATGCGCGCGGAGACTCTATGTGATATTTTTCTGTGATTCGAACAAACAAATTTTATGTTTTTAACAATGAATCAGAATTTTTTTTGATTTAATAATTGACAAAAATCAAAACTTATTTACTTTTTAAACGATCAAAAAATCAACATAAAGATGACTCTAATTTTTACAAATTTTGACGATTCAATTCTAAAGTTGCGCGCCTCTGGAATGAAAACGAGACTAATTTTTGTAAATTTTAGGCTCACACAAGTTAACTTACACGATTAGTTCAAGATATTTAAATGCCTAGAAAAATTGAATTAAAACTCAAGGCGCTGAAAATTTTATGGCAACACTTGTCAAAATTTAAGTTTTTGGGAAAATTTCAAAGTTCGAAAAGTGAAAATTACAATTTCGGCCTTACACAAGTTCGCTATTGCAGCTTTACATAATTCGGTTTTAAATTCGGTTAAGTGATTAAATGCCATTTAGTAGAACTTTCAAAGTCATTTGACTTGCAACCGAGGTTTCGATCATTCCAGCCATACTAGATAATAATTTGAAGCTCTCACCCTTTTACTTTTACCCCTCAGTGCAATCCGTATGTTAAAAAACTTTGCCAGTTCGGCTGCACCGACAAATGAAAGATGAGGCCCATTGAATCATATTTTATTTTTAAAGTTTTAAAATTTAAATTAAAGTTTTAGAAAAACAATTTTATAAATCGGTACAACTGACGTCGTTTTGTACTTCGTAACAGGAAAAATAACAATAACGAAGACTAGCTTTTTGATACCCTGTCCCTCGGACTGTATAGTTTGTAGAAACACCTATTTCAAAGAGCAATAAATGAGGATTCAAAGCATCAGGCTGACAGTATCCCAAAGCAAAATCACCTGAATAAAAAACGTCCTTATTTCACACGGTTTTATATATTTTTGGGAGATCTTAGGTAGTTTTTTTAAGTGCGACGGATTTGACTGAGTCCTCACATACAAACCGTAAGAGATTTCACAAAACGTTTTTTTGCATTCAACTGGAAACTTAAAAAGCTTAGGCAAAATTTTTAATATTTTTTTTGCTTCACCGTTTATTCTCGGTTTTAACCAGTTATTTGCAATTTCTTTTCAATGATATAGTTTATAATTACACACAAGTACCTGCAAAAAATGTTATATCGTTCAAATTTCAATGGAGAATTTTAAAACATCAAAAATTTTAATATTTTTCATACAACAACTTCCGGTCTTCAGAAAACTTAATTTTTTGAATTATATTTTTCAGGCTATTTCTTCTATTTTTGTTTCATACCCATATTGGGTCATTTCCGGTCATTTGAAAATCTCGAATTTGGCTTAAGCTTTTTTCGTTTCCAGTTGAATGCAAAAAATTGTTTTGTGATATCTAGCGTGTCCACCATTAATTTTGACTTATAAAAATAATTGGTGGATTGTTCGATACTTCTTGGGTGAATTAATATAGTATCTAAATGGAAAAAAATATGAACAAAATTTTTTGGTAGTCACGTGATCAAAATTTTAGCGATTTTTGTTTTGTTCAGTATTTTAATGTAAATAAAAACAGATGCCAAATCGGTAGTTTTTGAGTCAACGTCGAATTTTATGAGTTCAATATCGATTTTGAAAAAAATATTATATTATCACAAGACGCGCAATAAAAATTCTACACAAACTCGTGAATGCCGATAATTAATGTCTAACTGGTGCGCTTTTTGCCAAAATCGATTGGTGGACACGCTACGTGATAATCTCATGACGGTTCGCTTTAGTGACCACAGTAAGATCTGTCGCACCTAAAAAAAGCTTAATACCTTGCATCCTTGTAACATTTATCGTCAGCAGAGAAATATTTACCGAAAAATTCTGAAATGACTCTTATTTATACGAATATAGTAAGCCTCTCAAGTCAGTGATCCCCGAGGAGCAAAATGATCCATCTGATAACAAGTAGTATAATTTATAAATTTATGGACTCAATAGTAGTTAATGGACGATTCTGAAATAAGGATTTCAAAATAAAAGAAATCGGATTTTAATGTGTTCAAGCTATCTTGTAAAAATTTTTTCTCGTCCATTTTTAAGACGTAGGATTTTTTTTATATAAATGTTCAAAATAAATTGATCTCTTAAAGTCAATTTTTCGTCATATACAAGAGTATGTGATCCAGTTCAGCAAAGCCGTATGAATGCTAGAAGACTGATTTTTTGGCCAACTGAAAATTAAGCGTTTTTCGGTAACGCATTTTTTGTGATTGGAGGGTCAGCGACCAATATTTGACCTCTAATGACCGGTCAAAGTTCAAGGTCAATCTCAAATCATCGTATTTGACTTGTAAGTATCCCACAAGAATTGAAGGGTCGCCTTTCTTCGGTGAACGTATTATCAAACTATGAGTTCAATAATGTACTGAAGGTCGCTAGAGAGCAAAAACTGGTCAACACCCAAGGTCAACTCATTGTTCATCGTCAGACTTGCAAGTACCCTCAAAAGAATCGTGAAAGGGTCGCCTTTCTGGTGAACGTATATCAACTATGGGTCAGATAAGTACTGAAAAGGTCGCTAGAGCGCAAAAACTGGTCACACCCAAGGTCAACCTCCAGTTCATCGTTTAGACTTGCAAGTACCCCTCAGAAAGAATCGGAATGGGTCGACTTTCTGAGAACGATTTGCAACTAGGGTCAATAATGTACCGGAAAGGTCGCCAGAGAGCAAAAAACTAGAAAGCCTGTAAGTATGGTGTCGGGGACCATGTTTTTTGCTTCCTAGCGACCTTTCAGTACATTATTTGACCTAGATTGCTAAAAACGTTTATTCATCAGAAAAGCTACCTTTTCCAATTCTTTTGGGGGGGTACTTACAAGTCTATGAAACGATGAATCATGAGATCTGACCTTAACTTTGAACCGGTTATAGCAGGTCACATATGGTGCGCTTGCACTCTTCTCAGAGGAAAAATAGAAAATGGCTAACCACAAACCGCTTTATTTTCACTGGCCAAAAAAATCAGCCTTCTAGCACTTCATAGCTTCGCTAGAACTGGATCACATACTACCTGTAAAATCACGAAAATTGACCTTAAATCACGTATTTTTTTAATTTTACATAAAAAAAAATCCCAAGTCTTATATCCACAAAAAAAATTCTCAACAAGATAGCTTGAACACTTAAAACCGATTATTATCCATAATTTTGAAATTCCTTATTTCAAATCGTCAATAGTTCCGAAATGAGTACTAGTAGCACGCTGGCGCGCCATGGCGTACTTGACATGTGTAATATTGCTGAGAACATAGTAAATACGCGAAAACGTAGTGGATTTTCAATCTTTGAATTATTCTCACGAAAAAATTCGTCATACGTAGCTACGCATCGAAAATATCTCACGGTGCTTTTAACAGCTCGATGGTTTGACTTTCATCTTTTGTAATTGAAGTTTGCCAGAACAATTTGACTACCACCAAATTACAAGGCTTGCAGCACGCCTATTATCTTACTACTCACAAAAAAAATTTTTATTATAAAGAAAACCTGTCGTAATTTTCTTTGGATTTCGCAATTTTATGAAAAAATGCCGCACTTGCGAATAATCGAACCATTTTAAAATGTATAAAAGCAAATTGCATTTTGTTCAAAAAAACCAGATTGGGGTTAAAAAGGTAACCTCGTTTTTGTTAGTGAGAAGTCAACTCGTGGATAAAGAAAACATTTGATTGATGAATTGGATGAAATTGGAGTAAGGGTTATTCAAGGAAACTGACAGGCATTTCACTGTGAAGAGTTCTGCATAGACTATGCAGCATAGTTTTATAATTTGAACACTGGAGACAAGTCAATTTAAGTGTTTTTTAGATAGGCTTGTTGTTAGTGTATACTAAATAATAATGTCAACTGACGGCATAACAGAACTTTTTGTTGAATCGGATCAAAATCGGAACATTAGGGTTTGAGCGTCCACCGATACAATCCTTTTTTTTGCGAGTCTACCGAACCCAATTTAAATACAATTTTGAATTTTCCGACTCTTGCGAGAGTGATCACTGCACACGAGTTGTACAGCTACACTTTTTTCCATTTTACTATGATGACGACAATAAAACACATGTAAATGATGGTAGTCATCATTTCCAAACTTTTACCTCTGAATTGTATCATAAACTATTATCATACTTCGAAGTCATCGTTCAGGCGACCTATTCATACGATAATCTGTGTCAAGAAAAACTGTAATTAAACTTTGGCTCGAACTCCATCTTGCAGCTGAACGAATTTCATTTAAAAATGTTAACTTTCACTCATGCTATCATCAGACCTTATAATTTTAAGATTAAAACACTTTTTTGGGAAGATAATTTAACAGTCATATTATATGACTGTTGATTCAACGGTGTTGAATTTGCCTGAATATGACTCATATTAAATAAGTCATATCTATTACAGTACTTGCTGGGCCTTTTTAGCCACTTTTCGAGTCACAATTTTTAATATAATTCGGCTTTGAAAACGAGTGGTTCGATTCAGTTATAAGATAGCTCAAACTGAGCACAAATATCCAGTTAATAAAAATTAAAAAAAATGATCTGAATCGAACCATTTTTGATTTTTTCCTATGATTACTGAAATTGGTTAATTTTCAGTTTTTTTAAATAATTGGAAACAATGGTCTGATTAAGATCCTGTTTTTGATTTATTTTTTTCTTAATATTTGTGCTCAGTTTGAGCCATCTCAAAACTCAATCGGATGTTTCTTTTTCAAAAGCCGAATTATATAAAAAATTTTGGCTAAAAAAGTAGATTAAAACCCCAGCAAGAACCGTTATAGATAAATTATTTGGGGGAACCCTTGGAATTTCCAAGTTGAAAATCAGGCAATCGAATAAAATCTTGAGTTCATTCTGTCAATCTTTATTCAAATTCTTGTTAAGAATTGCTCAGAAAAATTTCCGCTCCAAACACATTGTTTGACTGAGCTTAAAAATCCTGCAACTCGCGAGTCAACTCGTTTTTTTTATAAAAGATATGGAGAGTGTCCATTGCAAAGCTTTACAAACCTCGATTCTACTAGTAGTTGTGGCGGTCAGTCCAATTTAAAGAAAACGACTCGATTCGCGAGTTGCAAGGTTTCTAAGTTGTTGTCGATTCTCAATGGGATATAAGCGATATCTCAATGGGATTATAATATCATACAAATCAGAATGAGGAGAATTTGCCAATATCGCCGAAAAGACCTACGGAATTGCACGATGTTAAGGATGTGGGCGACGATAAATGGGCTCTTTTTTACACATTTTCAAGTGAAGTTTCTGAGAAACCTGCCTTCAGAAATAATTAATTTTTTTCCAAATACGTAGTACAACTCTTAAGGGGGTAGCAGCGATGTGGCAGATTGACAGTTTTCGGAGAATTTTTGAAAGGAAAAAAATGTGAAAATTTTTATATTTTTTTTATCTAAAGAAAAAGTGTCCATACTTGCAAAACGTTTAAATGTTAAACTTTTTACATACTTGTAGTATGCTGTAAAAACGATCAGAAACCACGTTTTCATTATGACTCCATTTCCAACTGGACCCATGTGAGAATTTTTTGAAAGCAAATATTTACAAACTTACAGACATTCGGTGTTAGCACAAATAGTGGAGAATAATGATCCACATGAAAGAAATATTTCCAATATGGAAGTTTTTTCTCATGAAAAAATGATAAAAACAGCTTTTTAGGAAAAAAAAATTGACCTCATTGGCGATAAATATGGGGGAAAATTAAACCCTGAAAATTCAAAATAAAATACCTTTAACACCGAAATTTAATTGAATTTTGAGGAAAATAAAATTTCTCTAGAAATTGGGCGTCCAAATGGCACAAACGGTTCCGTAAGCAACGTGTGGTAATTCATCAAGAAGTAGAAACGATATCACTTGACCTGCATCGGTTGAATACGGACACCAAATAGCTACAAAAATTTCACAAGTGATTCGCCTGATTTTTCACAGAGATTTCACATAACTACTAATTAAAATTTTTGGACTTGATTTGCGGAAAATTTTCAGAATATTTCTAAAGAGTCGACAACAAAATGGACAAAAAAACACTTCATGATTCCAAACAGAAGTCAGAAAATTATGTAAACACTGCATGAAAAAAAGTTTTTGCGTTTTATTCCAAATTTCAACAAATTAATCAAAAAATTTGGACGAAAAATGCTTAAAATTTCATAATGCTTTGGAATTTTTTCGAAAATTTTAAGCGAATTATAAATAAAATTGAAACTCAAATCGTTCCTTAAATAGATAAAACATGATTTTCATGAGCTGATACATATTTATTGTGGTTTAGCTAAGGATAATAAGCACAAAAAAATAAACCAACTAACTATTTTTTAAAATTAAATTGACGCCAGTCTGCCACATCGCTGCTACCCCCTTAAAGCCGAAGGCCCAAAATGTTGTAATAATTTAAGAGATTCAGAAAATTTGATTTTTAAAGTCAGGAAATTGAGCGCCAAAAAAGACGTTTTTTATTATGGTTACCATGAAAAATTAAAAATTTTTAAGAAAATATTTTTAACCTGGACTAACTAATGCAAACCTTGACTTTCTGGTCCTGCTTTCTAATTTTAAAAATCTCTCCGTTTTTTCTCAGCTCAACTTTTGACTCCTTGATACGCGGCTGTAATGTTTGAAAAAATAATTATTTTTGAGTATCAAAAAAATATTTTCGAATGATTGATTAAAGCTGTCGGAATCGAATAACGTTGGATAAGAAAAACAACGGCTGTGGGATGATTATTAGGGCGGGATCTTAGATAGTTCGAGCGTCTCAAACGCTGCTGATCATATTTTTAATGATTTTATAACAATAGGTGGGTTAACTTCAAATGTATTTATATGACTTTTTGGATATTTAAAAACATAGAAATAAATTAAAATTATGAAAATGGTAATTTCTAACAGAAGCTGATCTTTGAGATTTCTGTTTATTTAATCAAGATAATGAATAGAGGAGCTTAAAATTCTGACTCGGACTCAACCGAAAGCCATGGATCATTTTCAGAAACGTTAATTTATGGATACTGATGAACTTGAAATAATTCCTGTCAGAATATTGGCTGGTATTTTGTTTTGGGGCGTTATTTGAGTACAGTCGATCAGTTATTTGGACTTTTGTCCATTTTAGAGATGGAGTTAATTTTTCACGCATAAGCAATTTTCTGCTTTATTATATAAGGAACGTACTGGTACTTAAATTCCTAATTTTTAACTTTGTTTGACTAATCTGAACTTGACAGCTCTTGGTACTACATGTTGTTTGTTGTCAAACCCTACTTAATGATTCCTTAACTAATTATGCCAACCTCAAAAAGTGTAGAATTTTCTATTATTTTCAGTTTTTCGAGATATCACCCACAAAAAAATAAAAAGAGTTCGGATAACAGTAGAGTGATTATGTTTTCAGTTAAAGATTCCAGAAACAGATTTTCCTAAAAACTGATATCCTCAAATAATTTTGAAAGTTCAACAGGATTAAAGGATTAGCGATGTAACTTTTTTTTTGCGAAATTGAGAAAAAAAGTAAGTTTAAAAAAAATTTGAACCAATCGTCGAAAAAATTTTTAAATTCATTTTTCGAATTCCTTGGCAAAAATTCTATGTTGGGTTTGCCTCATTATTTGTTTACAGCGTTTTTCTCCTATTTTGAGAAAGTTTAAAAGTTTCAACGCCGATTAATTGGTTCGGAGCTCCCAAGGGTTAAGGGGGTACACGACTCTGATTTAATAAAGGCCTTAAAAGCATTAAAAATGAGAAAATATAAATGCCATCAATAGATTCCTCACAATCCCCCAAAATTCATCCAAAAATTATCTTCAAGCCTTGTTTTTTAAGTACTTAAAGCAAGTGTGGGGATAGAAACCGGAATGTAATTGTTTGCTAGATTCGAATCTCGGTGCGCCTATTTTTGTTTCTTGAAATCAGCCGGAAATTTTCAATTTTTTAAATAATCGAATGTGTAATTATCACAGTATAAGCAATCGTTGCAGATTTGTCTGGATTTACTGTGCTATTTTCTGTTTTATTGATAATTAATTAACACTGTTTGTCCCCGATTTTGAAACAATTTATTTGAACATGTGCGCCAAAGAGTTAAATTAAATTTTTTCTATGTTTTTCCCCACGGTACTGAATAGTGAACATAATTGCACAGTTTAAAATCGTCGAAATTATGCAAATGAGAGGCAGAATTTTAGCATAATATTCAAAAAGCAAGCCACATAATGAGGGTAAACTCATCCACCCTATTGCAGCGCCAACAACAAATTTGGATGCAAGAGCGCCCGAAACGTTCACGAAACTTTGAGCGAATGAAAATGCACTTGCGAATGTATTAGCTAAAATAGATCGTCGTNAATCATACTTTTTTGAATGAAAATACGGTTTGCGCGAAATGAAGTTAAGACCTTTTAGTCAACAATTAAAAAAAAATATTTCACTGAGACTTGCCCAATTGGTCAGCCAACCTGTCGACCGTTTGAAATTCATTTTACTCATGAAAAAAAATATTTTTTTCGATGTGCTAAATTTCGGTTTTTTCGACTTTTTTCTAAAATTTAAAAATTTTGGATTTGACTTAAAAAATGTATGAATGAAAATAAATTAATTTTCATACGGTCGACAGACGTATTTAAAGTTACTAATTAATAAACAATAAAAAATACATTTATGTAATTTAGACACGTAACTTCAATACGCGCGTTTTTGAGTGTTTTTTCAAAAGACGATTTATAAAGTAAAATAATAAATTGAAAAAATTCAGATTAACAAAGTAAGCTGAAACAGTGACAACTTGTGTTGAAAAAGTTTTATCCGAAAATTCGAAGAGACAAAATTTCCATCAAGACAAAAAAAATTGAAAAAGTGCAAATCTGTCAAAATGCACCGAGGCCCTAAATTAATAGAATACATATTTTGGGCGGGAGGCCTTCAATAGGGCAGAAAAAAATCGATCGATCAAGTTTTGTTAACTCCGATCCGATTAAGTTATATCCGATAAGTTTTTAATATTCGATCCGATTAAGTTCGATCCGATCAGGTTTTTAAAATCTCCGATCGAGAGGTTTTTGAAATCTCCGATCCGATAGTTCTATCCGATCAGTTTTTTAAATTTTCATCGATTACGTTCATCCGACAGGTTTTAAAATCTCCGATCCGATCTGTTTTTAATCTCCGATCGATAAAGTTCGATCCGAGATCAGGTTTTTACAAATCTCGATCCGATAATAGTGATCATCAGTTTGAAATCCGATATTAAGTCAGATCCATAGGTTTTAAATTTTCAATCCGATTATTAGATCCGATCAGGTGTTTGAAAATCTCCGATCCGATAAAGTAGATCCAATCAGGTTTTTAATTTTCATCGATTCAGTTCGATCCGACAGTTTTGAATCTCCGATCCGATAAGTTAGATCATCAGGTTTGAAATTCTAACCGATTAAGTTCGACATCCGATCAGGTTTTTAAAATATCTATCCGATATAAGTTCGATCGATCAGTTTTAAAAGTCCTGCGAGATCCGTATAAAGTCGATCCATCAGGTTTGAATCTCGATCGATAAGTTAAATCCAATCAGGTTTTAAATTTCAATCGATTAAGTCCGATAGACCAGGTTTTTAAAAATCTCCGATCGCGATTGTTTTGAAATCTCCGATCGGATAAAGTTCGATCCGTCAGGTTTTGAAATCTCCGATCCGATAAGTTCGATCCAATCAGTTTTTTAATTTCGATCGATCAAGTTCGATCCGATCAGTTTTTCTAAACGGTATGCCGCGTCATGCCGACCCGCTTCAATCGTGCGAATCTTCCTGAAATAGACTGTCCGAGATCTAAAAACTGAAAATATAAGGTTCTCTAATAACTATAGTTCTATAGTCCCCATTGCACACTTTTTGTGAATTATTCCCGCGCGCCTCATTAGGAAACTGTAAGTGTGTTTTTAAGTAGTAGGGCCGGGATATTCACAAAAGTGTGAATATGAGATATATATTAGGCAACAAAAATTTTCTGAGCATGCACATTTGTTAACTCTTGGGGTGAAAACTGCTAAAATGTGATTTTCATGTTTGACCAATCAGAAAAAGGCATTTACAAAAAATTTGTATTTTTTTATTATTTTTGTTTGAAATCTACGCTGGGTAGACTACGCACCCAAATTAATAGATTGACAATTTTAAAATTTTCTAAAAAGCTTCAGTTTTCATACAAACCTCGAACAGTCAATCTTGAAACTAAATTGCACACTAGTGCCGCGTCATCAAGATAGTGATTATATTGACGGTTGAAATAATTCATATGGATTACCGACACTCAGAGGATAGATCCAGTATGTTTAAATAGTACAACCAACGCAGGATATGAGTACCCAATCAAAACCTTGGATTGCAGAATAGGCCTATGTCATTGGTCAGATTTGGAAGAGATCAACCAATCGAATGCTCACATTCCGAAGTTTTCAAACATACTGGATCTGTCCTCTGAGGTTGGTAATCCATATATATTAGCACGTTATTCAAACTTTTTTTTGAAAACACCTTTTGATCCGATTGCAAAATTCGATCTATTTTTTGACCCAAGGTAATCTAACAAAAATCCCGTGAACTCATTATATTTTATTCCGAAAACTCGATTACAGAATATGGGTTTACGCTCTTTCTAATTACAAAAACGTGCTCAAATATTTGAGGCTAATTTAGTGATGATTACTTTTTTATTACGGCTGGTGAGGGCTCATTAGGTTGAAACACGCACTCTGGAGCTGATTATATTCAGGTTTAGCCAGTTCTGAGGATAAAATCTGGATATTATAATTTATTTAAAAAACCTACATTTTAATATAAAGTAAAATGAATGTCTAAAAGGAATATTATTTCTTCTAATAGAAATAGGAGTGAGAAGCAGGTATCGGCAAACTGAGAAATTTTGCTGGAGCTGGGCCGCCTGGGCCACTTTTTTTGGTCGGTCTGGACTGGGTTGGGTCAAGGCTTTTTTTGACCCATATGCCCAGCTTTTGCTGATCCCTGGTGAGAAGTTAGAGGCTAATATAATAAAAATCGTCATTATGCTGATAAGGATATTTTTTTATTTTTTGGAAACGAAATAAAATAAATTAAGGGCAATTTCAAATTCATCACTTTCCCTCGAAACACCACCAAAATACCATATTTGAGCTCGGCTTTATTCTGAACGTATTAGCAACCATGGGTCAATTATGAACATAAAAGCGGTAAAGAGCAAAACTTTGAAATTTTGAACACTTCGTATTTTTGCTCTTTAGCGACCTTTATATTTATTAATAACTCATTTTTAGGAAGTCATGAATAAAAATGATCTATGCAAAATTCCACCAGGAAATTCCACCCGGCAAATTTGCCTAAAGGTTTTTGAAGAAACATTTCAAAGAAAAATTGAAATCAAAGAAAAAAACAAAGCAAACTTCAATAAAAAGTTAAAAAAAAATGATGCAAACTGCTATTTGATATTTGTTACATAAATTATGTTATACACAAAACTTTTTTTCATTTACATTCGAATTTAACCACAAAATAAAGCAATTTTAATCTGCAATGTAGCTTTCTAAGCAAAATTATAGGGGTGTGCCCTAACTGAGAAACAGTCTGTAACACAGCGCTCTAACTGGTACACTTCTTAGGTCGGTAAGTGTACCAGTTAGGGAGTGATGACTAGGCATAATAGTCGGATTCAGAGTAATTTATTTTTTCTGAATATGTCTGTTTATTTAAAGCTATTTAACAACTCAAACGGATAAGTCGGTTCCAAAAGACAAAATGTGACGGTTTGAACACTCTAATATAATTTCAAAATATGTCAAATTTTGTATTTATCATATTTTAAGTTCATATTTTAGTCAGACTTAAAATTTTCTCGTGAAATGTGTCGATAATTACATAGCACATTAAATGCAGTAAAATATCACCTCCAAATTTTTACGGCATCTATTACCTCTAAAAGTGCAATTCTGACTATTCAATTATCTCTAAGGGGTCTTTAACGGCGGAACGGCAAAACAGGAATTTTAAAATAGAGTTAAATCCTGATGACCGCGTTATGCAATTTTCCCCAGCTTTAAATGATCATTTCACGCAAGAGTTAAAGTTTCAACCAAAAGGAGAGGGTTAAATTAAAAAATTTGAGATTTGAGAAGTAGGCGAATATAAGGGAGATTTAATCCATTTTGATATATTGCAAACAAATTCAATTTAAATTATAACGTCATTCTGATTAACCGAAACTTTAAAATTTATCGAAATTATTCTGAAAATTTTAATTTCCATCGGAAGAAATTCTTT
>SCLH01000369.1:444484-468710 GCA_004367855.1 Oikopleura vanhoeffeni | reverse complement strand
GCAAAAACTCGGTTTAAAAACTTTTAAATTTATTATTGAAAACTGTCAAAACTTTTAATTTGCTATGGAACTAAATTCAACAAACAAACCAAATTTAGGTATTTGCTGAGACTTCTTGATTTGAAATCAATTCTTATTTTTAAGTATTAAAACGCCAGCAACGATTTTATAACTTGAATTGTCAAATTACAATTGTTTGCTCACAATGCTCAAAATTTAATATTCTGCAGAAGTTTTTAAGAAATTGGTCGGTAAGAACTGGTCTTACTAACCCGATTTTACGAATTTCGTTATTTTGACAAGAACTTCAACATGATATGTAAGACATTTGTCCTCACTCACCCGATTTAAGGGGGTGGGCGTCGTGATTTTTTGAGCCCTTTAAAGAACTAATGTATGATACATTAATATCGGTTATGACTAAAGTTGACCCAAGGAATCTCATGTTGGCAATTATTTCTGTCAAAACAATCTAGAACAAAATCTGGAATTTTCAAAATTCGAATATTTTCTGGCTTTAACCCGCATGAAACCAGTATTCTATCTTAATTTGAACATTTTTTATCGGTAAATATGACCAGCCTAAAACGATGCATGAAATTAAAATTATCGAAAATGTCTTAATCGAATTTTAGAAATATCAATTATTTTTCAGCAAAATTGTTAAACCTAATTATCGAATTTGACGCTGATTGGTTCAAAATTTGGATTAGCTGTAAGCAGATTTTTTGATCAGCTCTAATGTGGTGGTACTTTTGTGCTGATCAGACGAACTTTTTTTTCGGACTTTTTATTTCCGGTTTACTCCACGTTAATTCTCTAGAATTCTAGAATGAAAAAAAATTCAGCCTCATCAGATTAACGGCATTATATTTATCTACCTTAGTCGAAAAAACGATTTTATTCTAAACATTCAACTAAAAGAAGATAGAGTTTAAAATGTAAAAACTGAAAAAAATCGGAGTTTCAAGTGAGATTCTAGAATAAAAAAGGTCAAAATTTGAGAAATTCTTTCTCATCACATTTTTGTTCTCATTTATCCGCTACTTTGTGTGAATTTTGAGACGCTTTGTATGTGGGGTCTAAAAAAAGTTAAATTTAAGAAAAACTGTTTAGTGTTCTAGAATAGACTCACCACCTGGTGGTGTGATGTAACAAGTTTGAGATATGGAATCGTTAGGCGAAGGCTAGTCCTATAAATGAGTAACCTAAGATTTTTCACAACTGCCCTAGAATTATTATGAGGCGGGATTTAAAGGTACCAGATTATGACGCTCACCCCCTTAATTAAGGGGGTTGGGGTGTAGAATGTTGGAATTGCTGGGGAAAAAAGCCCTCTCCAGCTGGACTGGAAGGGTTGATAACGAGCAGATAAGAATAAATGAGAAAAAATACGGGAGACTAAAATCTTCTCTGTCAACTGCAAGTAAATTTTTTTAATTATGGTGAAGGATGGCTCACCGGTGCGGCATGAAAAACTGGTAAAAATAGTTCTCATTCACACAAAAATTGTCAAATCTCGATCAAATTTTGCTTCAAATTGAATAAAACAAAGATGTTCGATAAAGTACGACGTCTTCAAATAATTACCTTAAAAGAAATATTAACAAAAATCTCCTTTGATTTTTAAACGGTAAAAATGAAATTCAAAAATTCTCTTTTAAATCTGAATAAACTCGGTCAATTTTGTTTCAAATTGAATAAAACAGGATATTTAAGAATCGTATGAAATGTTGCCATACATCACCAGAAAAATCGTTGAAAAAATTATTCTCTGTTTGTTTTTATAAGTAAAATAAGTTCATTTGGTTTAATTTCCAAGCAGAAGGTTTGTTGTCTTGGATTTGTCCTGATGCGCCTACGCGGTACAAAATTAAAAATAATGCAATCTGATTGGTTGAAAATATTGTTTTTTCTGATTTGTTTTCTTTCAGCTGAATTCAAGAATTTCAAAATTTTTCTTCAACGCTTGTTCCATTTACCCCCACAACCCCATTTAGGAGGTGCCATCAACTCGGAAGATACTCAAGTATGTAAGTAAATTTTGTTATTGAAAATATTTTATGTAAACTATCAGTTAGTTCATTTTTATGCTTATTATCGTCAGCTCAGGCGGAATGATTTCGAGCCCATGGAAATAATTTTATCCATATTTAAAGAGTTTTAATTTGATTTAATCTGATTTTATGAACAAATTTACTTACAAATAACAAAAATTTTAAAATTTTCTGGATTTTATCAGTAAATTGTCATGGTTTTAAATAAAGATATCTTGATAAAATCTAGGAGAATGGTTTCTTTATTTTTTAAATTTTCGAAATTTTTCATTTAAATTGTTGTTATATGCGGAATAACATGTATGGTACCCTTTTCATCGAAATGAAAATGCGTGAATCATGCTCGAGCTGCATATCCATAAGAATATCTGCAAATTCATCATCATTCTTCCAATTTGCCCGTGGTATTCTCGAGTCATACAATCTGACTCAGTTCTACAAATAAATGCTGAAAATGCAAAATTAAAAGTACAAATTTCATCAAAAAAGTAATGCTAGAGGCATTTCTGCAAGGAACGGCAGATATAATCAGATTTGATTAACATCCACCATTTTGACCGCAGTTAACGAGTTGGCTCTGATTGGTTGTCTTCAATTATGTTGATGTCATTCATTCTGATGAGCTAATTGATATGGAAATATACTACTTTAAATATTTTCCTGGCCAAATGGACCAAAAATGTATAAGATCTTCGAGTGATACTACTACAATCTCATTTTTGCTCACTGGGTGACGCATAATTAAGTGCACGTTTTGCGGCATGTTATAAGAGCTCTTTGTACATCAGAATGGGATTAAACCATACTTTCTTATTTTCAACCCCTTGATTGAGTAACTTTACACTCTATTTAAATAACACGGTTATAATCAATACAATTATAACCACGTGGTTTTCAGACGTTTAACTATGTTGTCTGTAACTGTAAGGTATCATAATTCCTAAAAATGGTGGAAAGACAAGCCGGGGCTCGAACCCGGGGCTCTATCATCAACGACGTCATGATTCTAGCGTGTTAACCAACTACACTACGTTGCCCGACATTTCGAGTCGGATATTTTTCATATGGCGCGAATAAGTCGCACGACTAATCGCTCGACTAATCGCTCCTTACATAACTAGAGTGTTGATTCTGAATTTTGAGTTTTTTGAAATGTTTGAGGAAAATTTTCGAAAAAATTCTTCTCGCTTGTATCAAAAAAATAGTTGTTTTATAAACGGCTCAAAAATTTAGAAGATGAATTGAAAAATAAATTAATGCCATCTCGATCTGGGAACAATTTCAATTATTTTTTATATTTTAAGCCGAGAAAAATGCAATGATTAGCTAAACAGATGGTTTCCGAGTTAATCTAAGCAATCACGTACGTGCAAGTCAAAAATAAAATAAATTTTATACTTATAGGCAATAATTGACTTCATCGGTCATGAGATTCTCTCTTGGGTTAACGACAACTGCGATTTCGAAGAAGGCCGGTCGTTATGTTGAAGGTCACTTAGACCACCTAAATTGCATCAAAAAACTCGGAAACATTCATGATCGTATCATTACGAAGTTTTAAATCGGTCAAAGAGATAAACTCATTTTTAAGCAAAACCCTTTTTTTAATTTAAGAGTTGTTCTCAGATAACTGAAAATCTATTTTCGACCGATAAAACCAAGTTTAAGGGGATTGTGGGTGCAGTAGTTATTTTGGACCACGGTCGCAAATTCGGTATTTTTTCAATTGCACCTGACCATTCAGCACCTCAGGAATCGTTTGCAATTAAAAAAAACACCAAATTATTTCTGGATATTTTTTTCTAGAACATTGAAATCGCTTGCTAACTGAAATGCCCGAATAATGACAGATGATCTAAAACAAAATAACCCAATAGTGATCAATTTTCACGGAGATTCAGAACAAAATAAAATTGGAAATTTTTGACCAATATTCTAGAAAATTTTCAAAAAATATCATTTCGGACTTGCATAAAACTTGAAAACGGAAAATAATGTTACATATGGTATCATTTCAGAATACAAAGAAATCAACTCGCAAGAAAAAGGTGGTCTAAATGAAAGATTAATATGAAAGTTGTTCAGATTTTGCGCCTTTTCTTATTCATTTAGCCAATCAATGTGATATGCGCGCATTAAATCAGCATGGAATAGTGATTGCGAAAAATATAAAAGAAATTATAAAATTCTCTTGGTTCACAAAGTTATATCATAATAGAGAAGGATTTATGAAAAGAGAAAGAAATCGCATGTACCGTTCGTGAGAGTATACTTTTTTTGTAAAATAATCTACATTTTTGCCTATATTTACTAGCAAGGAAAGCAAGGAGCTTAGCAAGGAATTTTCAAAATAATTCCGGCGAATAAGAATGAATTATAAAATATCTTGGTTTGCATTGTAGAGAATTTTTTCCTGACCATAATATCGCATTAGTGATTTTGGAAACGTGGATATGACGGTAAACTTCAATGGAAGAGAAATACCAGCAAAAGGTTAATGCATTTAAAGGTTGATGGTGATAATATTTCTAAAAAGAATCAATTTTTGACTTTCAAAGGTTACGGACTACAATACAATTGAAGTTCAATCGAATAACGTTCACTCCATTTCACAAGATATTTTGAGTTTTAAAAAGAGCTTATTTCCCCCCAACAAATGCTGGAAAGCACCCAGAATCCTAAGGAGACAGCAACAAAGATTGTAGGTTCAAATAATGAAGCCGTAAGGCGTTCCTCAATGCACGCCATATCGCCGAATCTTCAAATTGAAATAACCTTTGATTTGATTGGACAAAATATTTTTTCTGCTGGTTAACTCAAAGTCAATTGACTAAATTTAAAAATAAAAAAAATTTTGTCACGGTGACAGTCACAGTGATGTAAGGTTTCATAATTCCTGAAAATGATGAAATTTCAAGCCGGGGCTAGAATCCGGGGCTCTATCGTCAAAATTCTAGCGTCTTAACCAACTAGACTACGTTGCCCGACATTTCTAGTCGGGTTTTTCTCATATGGCGCAAATAAGTTGCTCGACTAATCGCTCCTTACAGTTACTGTCACCGCCTTATATCACAAAAATATATTTAAAATATAGACGGCTAAAAGTTGAAATTCCGTTTTGTAAAGCTTTTGAAATTGACAATTTTAATGTCAAACAATGAAATAACGGATTTTAATTTTATAGAAATTGTTGAATATTTATTAAGCAAGATTATTTAACGAATACAACCAAAACTAACCCAAGAAATGGTTAGCAAAAAAATTGTGGTTCCTACCCTTGATAACTCTTTATCTATCAAGTTATTCTTCGAAAACTTTTCACTGGTGATATGAGAAATATATTAGTTTTCTCAATATACCGTCAAAGTTGTGTTTAATAATTTCAGCAAATTTGTAACAACATTTTGTATACTTTTGTTATGGACAATTATAATATTCCAACACCGACAATTGAAAGTCACTCAATTTCGCGAAAAAACCCGATCCCGAGAAATTCCCAATCCCAATCAACTTTTAACTTCAATCCGGATTGCGACCCGGTCAGAACATAAGTAAACATTTCAATTCCGATCTCGTCCTTATACCAATCCGGGATGGCGAATGTTGTTGCCGACTCGGGGTCTTGATTCGATTTTAAAATTATAAACCGTTTTTTTTCGATAATTATAAAACTTGATTGACAAAAGATTTGAAGTTACGAAAATATACAAGAAATGCAGTCTCACGAACTAATCACCTCGCTGTTTTTGCCGAGGTGTTCAGTCATAAGGTGGTGTACAATGAAAGATTTTATAAGTTGTGCTTTGCCTATATAATATTCTTAAAACTGACAAATGTGCTGGTGTCGCTAATAAAGCGGTTGTTTAAATTAATTGATTAATTAATTTAAGCATATTTCTCGCTTTTAGATATATTTTTGGAGGATTCCGTATGCCCGAAGCACCAATCGATAAGCGATTAAAGTTTGAGTATGCTCTACCACGCTCAGAGTGCACGTGCCCGATACTAAATTTCGGAAAATCCAAATTAAAATTCAAAGTTTTTTCAAAAATATTTCTCAAGTGAAGGTAGAATACACAAAGAAGATAAGAGAGGTGAAACATTTAAGTGTTTTTGATGTGAAATTGCGTGATTAAATAGGAAGAAATTAAGATTACCACAGTGGTCATAAGATTAAATATTGAAGATAACAAGTAGTTTTTAGAAAAATGAATATAAAAAAAATATAAGGAGTGAACTGAAATGGGTACGGATAGATAGATCTTCTGGTGCGTAATAATATCTACAATTACTGTTTGTGTGTTGCATCCATTTGTTCAATCACAGTAGCGCCACCTATAAAATTCAGGAAAAAATATTAAGATATATTTTTTTTAATCAATTGTCAAATTTGTAAAAATCTGTAATTTATGCTACTAAGAGGAGTTAAAGATTTATTAACCCCTCTTTTTATATTTTTATTCTTATGAGTTAACTACATGCTGAACTTTCGTCGTTTCTTTTTAGAGAATTTGTCATTTTGAGGACAAATGATGATAAATTTCATAACAAGGATATTAAAAATATTGAAAAACTCTGCAATTTTGTATTTTTAATTTTCATAGCATTTTTCCTCAAAAACTTTTTTTTAAATTTTTCAATTTCTATCATTATTCCTCTGAAGAGCATAGGTAAAAAATAAATATTTTTTTTTCTACTTTTACCCTTACATTTTTAGGAGCATGTTTTTTAGTTTTTTCAATTTTATTAATTTTACTTTTTTAATTTTTTCTTTCAATTTTCATTAACGGTTTTATAGTTTTAAATATTTTACGTCTGCGAGTGAATTTAATCTTAGCTTTTCAATTTTCCGTTCTCGCACTAGATTCAAGCAAGGATTAGTTAAAAAAAATTAAATAAGATCTAAATCACATCCATAGTGTCAAATATAATCAGCCAATTTAACTCCCTATACATATTTTGATACAATTTTAAAAGTTTTCAGAAGTTAAACGACAATTTGAAAGAAGAAACAAGCCCATGAGAGAAATTTTCAGAATTTTTGTGAAATAATCGGCGCAGAAATAATAACAGCAATGTGACAGCATTTTTTTTCTCTTGTGCCGTCCCTGGAGCGAAAGTAAAAATATTTGATTTTTCTCTTGAGGTCGGTTTTCATGAACAAATAAGCAACTATTGGTCAATTGTTAACCCAAAAGAGCAAAATTTTGAAATCGCATACAATTGATATTTTAGCTTTTCGATCGCTTCGTCGATACAAGTCACATATGTCAAGAAAATAAGCGTTGTGCAAAATGTTGTGCATTTTTTGAAGTTCTTTTGTTATTTTTACGGTTTGACCGTGGGCACCTTAGTCGAAATGCCTTGCGAAATGTGGCCTGATTTTCAAATTTTTACAAAGTGAACAGATTTTAATCTTGGTCAGAAGTTTCGCGAAAATCATGTTTCGTATCATAATCAGCATATATATTCTTCAATAAGATAGTCAGCGTGATAACAACGGAATAAGTTTCAATTATTTTCTTATTAAAATTAACAATCTATAACACGGACTAGATAATAACGAGCAACATGCTTCGCGGCAACATGTGAAATGTTATCGTTACATGCCTAGCGTTTCTACCGGTTAAACCCAGGGGACAAAGTTAAAACTATATTGATATGCAAAAACACTTTAGGGACTTGCTTTTTGACAAATTTGCACTTTTTTTCAATTTTTTTTATTGATGGTTAAATTTTAGCCACTTTAAAATTTCCAGATTAAAACTTTATTGAACGAACGTTGCCACTTTTAAGCTTACTTTGTTTAATCTAATTTTCTTAAGATCGATTTTTTAACTTAATAAATCGTCTTCTAAAAAACACTTAAAGGGCGCGTTTGCTATCGAAGGTGTCTTAATTAAAGTAAAATTTATTTGGTATTTTTAATCAATTAGAAAACGTATAAAACGGTCTCGACCACCAGTTTAAATTTAGTTTATTTGTTTTTATGGGATTTTTACGTCAAAATCGGAAATTAAAATTTAAAAAAAAAGACGAACAAAAACGAAAGTTTAGCACATCGAAAAAAAAAATTTTCATGAGTTTAATGAAATAAGTTTTAACTGGTGGATCAACTTACTAATTTGGCAAATATCGGTGAAATAATTCATTTTAATTCTGAATGAAAAATGCTTCGATGGATTCGTGTCAAACCGTAGTTTCGTTGCAATAATTATGATTCAAAGTATAAACAAGAGCGAAGAAACAAAACTAGGTCATATTTGAATAGAGTAAAGTGTTTCATTATCAATATTTTCAGCTGATGATTCGTAAATATTACGTCAGAAACTTAAGTATGGAAATTTTAGAAGAAGAAATGATGAAAATTTTCAAAATATTTCTAAAAATTTTTGACCAAAAATCACAAAATCATGTCAAATGATTTTTAAAGAGCAAACATGTTTAAAAAATATGTGGTCACCTACGCAAAAAGTAAAAGTGGACATTTTGAAGAATGTTTTCTGTTTATTTGAAACAAATAATGAAAAAAAATTTTGAACGAAAAATAAGGCATTTTTTTATAATGTTCGGAAATTTTTTCAAAAATTTCTCATAGTGTGTCAAATTCAAAAAGTTTTATTCGACCTCAAAATTTTCTAAAAAAGCAATAATGCAGAAATTTTGTAGTTACAAAAGTTGCCTGGATTATGAAACATAACTTTGATGGTATATTTAGACGGAATATATAAACCCAGTATAATTGTTTTTATCAAGGGCCCATATCTTCATTTGTCAAAATGCACCGACTCCCTTTAAGTTACTGAGTGCTGAAAACAAATATGAATGAAAAAAGAAGCTGAAAAGTAGGTTCAAGTTTGCCATTTCCAAAATTTACTAATTCTACTAGAGAACATCGACTTCAAGAAAATCCGAAATAATAGATTCAATTTGGAAATGCGCATCGATAGAGCTAGAGAGGTCTTGCTAAAAATATAAGGGTTTCAAAATAAACATTCTTCCAGCTAACTCGGAACTGGGGTTTGTCCGATACATTCGGATTTTTTTGCAGTCCTTGGAGACACAGAACCTTTCCTTAGGAAAAAAATATAACTGATTGTTATGGTTCCGTTGAATATTTTCACTACCATAAAAACGAACAAAAATAATTTTTCTATATTTGAAATTTTGCGATGAAAATTGTACAAAATTTGAAATAGAAAGTACATTATTAAAAACATTTTGAAAGTTTTTAAAGGTTTCTTTATTGTATGTTAATTTCGACCTTTGAAGTCATCTTTCAGTACAGTATATAATCGAATGATAAATAAAATGTGAAAAACATTTACGATACATGTTCTAGAGAATTTAATAAATCTTAACAACAAGTCAAAACAAAATGGACAATTTTTTATAAGTTGGTTGTAATACAGTCAACTCGGGGTGCACCGCTAAAAGCGTAGAAGAATACGCGTCTCTGATTGGCTCTGATTTGGTTATTCTTTCAAAATTTTCAAGTTGACTCACAATAATTTTACCCCCGTAAAGTTGCTAAATAACAAGAACCATCTTTTGGTAGTAGCCTATTTTGTTCAAACTTGTTGTTAGAATTTATTAAATTTCCTAAAACATGTATCGCAGATGTTTTTTACATTTTATCTATCATTACTGAACTACAAAATGAGTTAAGGGGACACTGTGCATGTAAGATTTTTATGGAGACTTAGAGACAATCAGAAAGCACCAAATTGCTTTGGGATTTCGAAATTAATATACAATAAAGAAACCTATATGTTTAAAAGTCTCGAAAACTAATGAAAATTGAAAAAAAAACATAAAATTGTGAAAGTTCTTTAAAAATCAGAGACTGCATTTCCACAACATATTTTCAAATATAATTATTTTTCTAATGCCTTAACGAGTAATCTGTACAATTATGAGAATAAACCGTGAGGGTTTAACCGTCATTACAAAAAGTTGACTTTTTGGAGCCAACAAACCAACGTGACCATTCCTATCATGCTGTTGAAGCCTGTTGACAGTTTGTACATTAACTAGGGCATCAAAACTAGGGCAATTTATAACATCCGAAAGAACCTTTTAATATTTCTGTTGTTTATTTATGGTTCGATTGAATGATTTGTAATTTCATTGCTGTTTATTAAATAGTAAGTTAATTAAATCGATTATGTACCACATAAAGTTATTATGAAAATATGACCGGCAATGGACTCTGTTATGAATTAAAACGCAAGGATGGTTTCTCTTGTTAACGAGTTGTCTCTACCAATAACTCATATTTTCGAGACGGAAACATTCGACAAACGTTTAGGTGAAGCATAATCCGTATGCCTTTAATATCTTCAATTGGCACTTCGCATCTTTCAACTCGAAGTTCTATAAAAAAATTACGGAATTTTTCATCTCAGAGTGATTTGTTTATTTATATGAAAAATAAAAATCGTGAAAAATTTAATTTTCTTAAATGATTTTCCTTGACCCCTGTGAGCACAGAAAAAAATGTTCCGCCAAGGTACCAGAGCCTATATATAAGCTTCTTTTTCGATTTACATAAATTCCCGGGAAGGGAAGGGAACGTAAATTTAGAGAGGCCAAGGGCAAGGGAAAGGATGATAATTGACAGGCCAGGGATGAAGTTTTTGGAATAAGCTTTGCTAAATTGAAACTTTGCTCATATCCTAAAAAGACTTGAACGTATGTGTGAGAAAAGGAACGTGAAGAAGAGCGTGGTCGGCTCGAGCCGGTGGCGCTCGAGATTGGCAAGAGAGCCCGAAATGAAAGACAGCCTCGAGCAAAAATAAATACTCGAGGCTATCTTTGGTTTATCGCCAACTATACAGCGTGAGTCTTTTCGATTTCTCCTCTTTTTACCCAGACGGCTAGACAGCCAACATCTTAAGCAAAGTAAAGGCAATTTTGGCTGTCTACCCGTCTTGGTAAAAAATAGGAGAAATCGAAAAAACTCACGCTGTAATTTCTTTTGTCGATAAAAATTTCAAAAAAATTTAAAAAAACAGAAATTTGTTTTTTTTATGCTTTTAAAACATCAACGATTAATTTTATGCATTTTTATGACATTAGAACCGCAGAAATTGAAAGAACCACCACACCATTATATAAGTTTAAATTTTGGGGCAAAATTGTGAACTTCCGAAAACAATCTTTTTTTCAAAAAATTTTACTCTACAAAATTTTTAAATATTTAAGGGTCTAATCCGATTTTATTTTGTTGACGTTTATTCTGATTCGATCTTTCCCTCATGTCTCCGAGTTCTTTCATATGTTTTAAAATTTTGGCCTTGAAAAAGTAATGTCAAGCCGACCAATCGTTTTCTTCCTGTCAAGCCAAGCCTAGCCATAGATTTTTTTGTCCGGACAAGCCGAGCCAGACAAATACCAATTTAGGGCTCTTTTAAAAAAAATGGGAAATATGAAATTACAGTTTGATTGAATTAAAATACGATTTTTAGAGAATAAGTATTTGGTTGTCATAATTGCTCAGATAATCAATTTAAGCTTTCTGCCTCAACTTGCTCGTATTTAAGATTTTTCAAATGTAATTTTTGAATTAACTGAAAACAATTAACCCTAATTTCAAGTTTTTATCAATATTTCATCTGATCGGATTGGATCGGATCGTCTCAAAAAACAAACTTGATCAGATTGACCTGATCTGACTGAGGAAATTTAAAAACCTGATCGGATTGAGGAGTTTCAAAAACTTGATCGGATTGAATCGGATCAAAAAAAGTCGATTCAATCCAATCCGATCAAGTTCAATACAATCCAATCCGATCAAGTTCTGCCGACCCCTGGTTTTAAGTGTCAAGCATGCACAAAACACTTTTCTAAAAACAAACTGTTTTTAATTTTAATTGACTTAATAGGTCGCATTTGTTTTTTTTTGAAATAAAAGATTGGAAAAAAATCAATCCCTCGTAATATTTGAAAAAAATTTAAAAAAAAATAGCCTTATTTTTTGAAATCGCCGCAAAATTTTTAATTATATATTTTGACGAGACAATTCTACGATGTTTGTTTTGCTCTTTTCAGATGATTTAAGTATGCTTGAGCCTATATGGATTACTCGCCCTCAGAGTACAAATCCTAAATGTTTGAATGATACAAACAACGCAAGATATTAGGACCCAATCAAAACCCTTGATTGCGAAAAAGGCCGATTTCATTCGTCAGATTAAGAAAGGATCAACCGATCAAATGCTCAGATTTCGCATTTTTCAAATATTAAGGATTTGTACTATGAGGGCGGGTGATCCATATATAGGCTCTGTGCTTACACGGGTTTAATTTCGAATGAGCTAAATTTTGAAAAACGTTTTCATAGGCAAGTCACATCCCGGGGTCAGTACAAGATTTGAAAATTTCTGTGCTGTCCTCAGGCAGGCCAATTTCAAGTTTTTCTGTCCTGTCCTGTCGTGTTCTTTCCCAGGACATTTATTTGTCCTGTCCTGTGACCAAAAACCTGAGATAGCAGGACAAGGCAGGACAGATATTGCCTATCTCTGGTCACATCAATATATTTTAAATATATATTTAAAGAGGTAGATAACTGATTTCATGATTAGCGAACTGAGTGTGGCTCGTTTATAAAAAAACATACAATACCTTAAAAATAGGTTTAAACAGGTACAATATTTTTGTTAGTTATATTTAAACAATACGACTTTTCATTGAAAAAATACCAAAAAAAGCTTCTTGTTGGCAATGCCAAGTTGGCGTCTTTCCGACATTTTTTGGACGAAAATCGAAAAAAGAAACACACTGTTTTTTTTATTTTTATCATTTACCAGATTTTATGTACATGTAGAAATATTCTGAAATAGAACAAATTATTCGGTTTTCTAAAAATAAATTTTTGCTATCGGTGATTTTCATTAACCGGTTGGTTAAGCATGCAATTTCTGAAATTTATCAGCTATTCAAAAAATCAACTTTGTCTACGATACCTTCTACAGTTTTGTTATTTATACATACAGTTGTAAATTAAACAACTTTCTGCAATAATAATTTGAGGGGGTTGATGCTTAGAGACAAATATGAACTTTTCTCATTTTTTTTCCTCCCTGGAATCCAGAGTGATGATGGTTAAATTTTTGCAACTATGGCAATTTCAAATACATATTTTCAAATGAAAGATTGAACCTTTGCGATTATTTTGTTAGATTCGAATTATTTCAGATCTGATTTTCTATTTTATAAATTATTTTTGGAAAAAAAAGGTTATAATATACTTAAAATATGTTATATGATTTTTCAAAGAGCGTTTAAAAAATATGTGGCCAGTGGCCACTGGCCACCTAATCGGAAAAAAAATCATTTCTCACAGTTAAGATAGAACTCGAAATTTATTAAAAAGCAATACAATGCAAATTATGGGTAAACATTTTCATTTTTATTTATAATAAAAAAAGTTTCAGATAGAATACCAGTCTTCCAGACGTTTATTTTTGCTTCAAATAGAGCGTAAATAAAGCCAATCAGCAGCACTTTCAAGCAAAATTGTTGAATGAGTGAAATCAAAATCTCGTTTGTAAAAACGATTCCCCACATCAGTAAATTATATATATGTTCAACCTGAAGTTTTTGCGACAAATATTTTTTCTAAATTCCAATTAAATCATTTAATAATTCAATCCGAAACACGGTTTTCATAAGTCCCCTTGCTACGTGACGTTTAACCTGAATTTTACCTGACCACTCTTTTCGTTAAATTTTTTTTCATAAATCGGCCCAATTGATTAAATTTGATGCAAATCGCGCGGTTTGGTTTGACTTTTCTTCACGGTTAAAAAATATTAGAAAAAACCTTATTTCCATGTTGACACCGATTTTATAGGGTAGAGCACTTCGTCAATTAAACCGAAAAATGTTCTTAGTAGGCTGATTTCAGGCTTGTTCAAATTGAAATTGTTCCAAGTTGATTGAAATACGTTGACTTTATCAATAGGGTGACCAAGGCTTTTTTTGATAAGATGGAATTTTCAAATTTTACGCAAAAATTTATGTTGTTATAATCTACTGGGGTGCTCATTCATGACCTGATCAAGTTTTTTTGGTAATTAAAATATATTTTATTGTTGATTGATCTGATTTTTTTTCTACTCTGTCATTCTGCAACATGGATCAATTTTACATTTAAAAACTTGGCCGTATTTGACTTTTAGCCGTTGAAGCCGAATTTAAGTTCTTATAAGGTTTTCGAAAATATTTATCCTGCCGATAGCGAGACTTCCTGAACGTTTTTTACTAGATTTTTATCCAACATTTTTATATAAATCGGCTTTTGAAAACAATTCATCCGATTACATTTTCAGATTGCTTAAACTGAGCGCAAACATCTTGTGAATCATGAAATAAAATAAATGTAATTTCACGTAATTTCGGCTTGCAGATTAACCGTTTATTTTGCATTAGTTTCTTAATTGGGATTCTCAACGGCGTTAAAGGGTTTTTCAACTTGGTACTACGGCAAAACAACCGAAGTTTCAGACTTGATATTTCGACGACTAGTAGTCCAAAATCACCTCTAAATTTTTTTTGAATTCTGGGATGCCAAAAATATTTTAACCTACGCAAAAACAAGATTGAAAAACGAAAATTTCAGATTCGCGACAAGTTCGTTTGAGCCAACTAAACATACTAAAATATTGTCAGTTGGAGAGAATATGACACTTATGATCATATTATAAACGAGTCAGATTTGAAAACTATAAAACTAATTTTTAGTTTAACTTTTTTTTCATCAACTCTTATTAACTTTCAGGGCTTTATTAAAAACTTAACCAATTTTGGCTAATGTGGCGCAGTTTTATCTAGAGATCAGCAAAGTTCGGACATAAGAAATTCTGAAATTTCAAAAAATTAGAAAAATTTTTTATCAATCTTTTTGTTTTTGATGCATTCTAATTTGAACAGTTTTTTACAGCGAATTCTAAAATGTTAATATCAGTGTAGTACGACGTCAGCTTCTTTTTTAAATTGTGATTGAAGGGCATAGTTTCTTTTTTNTTTTTTCATATCGCTCGAAATCTTTGGGCGCTCGGAAAACTATGTTCCCGACCAGATAAAGCTTAGAAAATATAATTTTTGAACTCGCAATTATCTGAATAACTATAGAGCCAATTATTTTTTTAATTTTAACGGTATCTTAAATTTGACATAAATCGAAATCGAAAACTCCGTTAGGAACCTCCTTAAAGACATCGGTTCTTAAAGACAGATACGGATATGGGCTCTCGATGAAAACCTTTTACTGGATTTATATATATTCCTCTCAATATACCATCAAAGTAATGTTTCATAATTCAGGCAAATTTTGTAACTACAGAATTTTTGTATTATTGCTTTTTTAGAAATTTTTGAGTTCGAATTTAACTTTTCCAATTCGTCAAAATTTGAGAAATTATCAAAAAAGTTCTGAACATTGTGTAAAAAAAACCTTTATATTTCTTCCTATTTTTTTAAATTATTTGTTTGAAATCAACGAGAAAATCTTCACAAAATGGCCATTTTTACTTTTCGAGTAAATGTCCACATATTTTTTAAATGCTCCTTGAAAATCATACGAAATTTTTTGGATTTTTGGTCGAAAATATTAAGAAATATTTGGAAATTTTCCCTTATTTCTTGTTCAAAAATTTTAAGACTTAATTTTCGGAATTAACTGACTGAAAATATTACGAATGCCAATTTTTATTTTTATCAAATATGTCGTCGTATTGTTTCTTTGCTCTTGTTCATAGTATAAATCATTATTTTTGCAATGAAACTACGATTTGGGAGAAATCGGTTAAAGCCCACGGTAATTCAAAATAAAGAAAGTTTTATTCAACTTACGGAGGTTTTCCATGCTGATTGTTGTAATTGCTGGGTATTTCTCACTCCAACGGTCTATAACTNGCGTTTATAATGTTTAAATGTTACATACTTAGTTCTGTAAAATATCAAACCACTTTTCATTACAACTTCATTTTCACTTGACCCGATGTGGATTTTTGTGTGTGTGTAAGGAGTCAATTATTTTGAGTAAGGCGTTGTCAGGACAGTTGTCGTGGTGGTAATGGGGCACTAGTGGTGTTAGTGGGGAGAATCTTATCCACATGCAAATTTCTTAATATGAAAGTTTTTTTCCATGAAAAATAGAGAAAAACAGCTTTTTAGAAAAAAATTGACCTTCAATTGAGTTTAAATATAAATATGTCCTGACTTTAAAAGTTAAGTAGCAGATTACACCCGCAATTTTATACAGATTTTTTAAAAATAAATAAAAAATAAACGATATTCATTGACCCTTGCAACGGTTGAATACGGAAACCAAATGCTACAGGAAATTTCACAAGTGATTCGGCCTGATTTTTACAGAGATTCAAAAACTACAGCGTGAGTTTTCTCGATTTCTCCCCTTTTTTACCCAGGCGGTTGACAGAGGGTTTAGATTTCAATCAATTGGTGACGCTTATGTCACGTGATGTTTTCTCCTGTTTTACCCAACTCCCCTTTTTCACCCACTCCTCTTTTTACCCAGCTCCTCTTTTTCACCCAGCATTTTTCGGTCTCACTCGTACATAATAAATGTTAATTAAAATTTAATTGAACTTTTACTGCACCTTTCAAAATCGTTTTTTAAGTGCAGACGGTAGTTTCGGATAGTACAATTTTTAAACCATTTTATAGCCATGTAATTGAATTTTATTACCAAGTTTTTTAGTTCTATGGATTAATATAATTGGATTTTTTCAAGACGAGGTCAGGTTTATTTTAGAAATAATTGATCTTTTCGTTTTGTTTTGAGCTTCAAATTCGTTTGAATTTTTGGCTTATTGATCCATAGTACAGTGTGACAGTTGTTGTGAGTTATGACATCTTATCCCAATCAGATGCAACTCATGAGTCGATATTCTCAGGATATTTTTTTTTCACGATAGTTTAATCGCTTTGCTTAAACCTTTTTTTTATTTGATCGCAGCTGGACGATCATTTAATTGATGTCCTGTACATCATCCCTGTCAACTTTATTTTAATTTGGGTTGAGATTGTCTGGGTAAATTGTCAGTCGGATTTTCCGTCCATATATTTTTCTCTTTTTTTTGAGTCGAATTTTATTTTTAATATCAAATTATTATTTTTGTTAATTATTTTAATAACTTTATTTAACTTAAGTTATAACTAAAGTTATAAGTCTAGAGCACACTCTAAATCTGTATTTTATTCAACTTAAAATGGTTTTGTTGGGTTATCCCATAGAAATGTTTGAGAAATCCGGGAGTCGAACCAGGTAACGGGACGATCGTCGTTGTCGGCTAACCACTACGCCAATGCTCATATACTGACTAGAATATGTTGATTATGACTCGAAACCTTTTCGAGCAACAGTTTTATTGACATGTTTTGCGTCTTCAGAATGAGAATAAATTTGCAGAATTTTTACGAAAAGTTTTTTGGTCGACGAAAGTAATTTGACGAATCGGGCCTTAGTTTCGCTAAAATCTGCCTCTTTTTTACCGGTAAATTGCGGCAGAAACTGTGTTTACATCTGCCGCTTTTTCACCATTTGTGGCTGTCTTTGGGTAAAAAGGGGAGAAATCGAGAACTCCCGCTGTACTTATTCATAATTTTGGACTTGATTTGCGGAAAATTTTCATAATATTTCTAAAGAGTCGACACAAAATGACAAAAAACATTTCATGATTTTTCAACAGCAGTCAGAAATTGTGACATGCATGAAAAAAAGTTAAGTGGCTTTTTTTTTTCGTTTTTATTCACAGATTTCATAAAATTAATCAGAAAAATTTGGACGAAAATGCTTAAATTTTCGTAATGCTTATTTTTCGAAATAATTATAAAATAAAAGTTTGAACTCAATCGTTCCTTAAATGATAAAAAATGATTTCAATGAGCTGATTACACATTTATTGTGGTTCAGCTACGATAATAGCACAAAAATAAACAACTAATTATTTTTCGTAAGTTAAATTGACGCCAGTCTTCCACTCGCTGCTTTGTTAAGACATCGGTTCTTAAGACAGATACGGATATGGGCTCTCGATGAAACCTTTTACTGGATTTATATATATTCCTTTCAATATACCATAAATTAATGTTTCCTAATTCAGGCAAATTTCGTAACTACAGAATTTTGTTCATTGCTTTTTTAGAAATTTTGAGTTCGAATTTAACTTTTCCAATTCGTCAAATTTTGAGAAATTATCAAAAGTGTCCATTGTGTAAAAAAAACCTTCTATATCTCTCTTCCTCATTTTTTTAAATTATTTGTTTGAAATCAACGAGAAAAACTTCACAAAATGGCCATTTTTACTTTTCGAGTAAATGTCCACATATTTTTTAAATCCTCCTTGAAAATCATACGAAATTTTTTGGATTTTTGGTCGAAAATATTAAGAAATATTTGAAAATTTTCCCTTATTTCTTGTTCAAAAATTTTAAGACTTAATTTTCGGAATTAACTGACTTAAAATATTACGAATGCCAATTTTTATTTTTATCAAATATGTCGTCGTATTGTTTCTTTGCTCTTGTTCATAGTATAAATCATTATTTTTGCAATGAAACTACGATTTGGGAGAAATCGGTTAAAGCCCACGGTAATCCAAAATAAAGAAAGTTTTATTCAACTTACGGAGGTTTTCCATGCTGATTGTTGTAATTGCTGGGTATTTCTCACTCCAACGGTCTATAACTGTTATTCAACATGTTTAAACGTAAAAATAGAATAAATTTATTTTTCCGAGAACATTTGTTGTATAAATTTGATAAATAAATTACTTTTGATTCGTAATAAACTCGTTAATCATAATACGAAAAGCTAAAAACTCGCGTAGATGATATTGAAATTAATTTTATTTTTCCCAATAAGTTCGAAACTAAGGAGTCGTCAATCAAACCTGAAGAAATTTTTCCGTTTACGTTCAGGTCATTCGTTAAAATGAAAAGCTGATTTCGTAATTTTTTTCTTGGTTTTTTTAGAAAAGATTCACCGCATAAAGACCTAAAATATGTTAGGATGGAATTTTGTCAATTTGAGTTGTTTATTGTTTATCAGAGGTGCCGCGCACACTAATATTTCGTTGCAAAGATACTTATTTAAAATAAAGGAATGATAAAAAAGATAATAAATAAGTTAAAGAGAAAATCATATAATGAAATCAATATTGTGTTCTATGTCTATGGTGATTTTTAATTCGGTATAGTCGATTTACTTGAAAAACATTATCACGACGACAATTTTTTTTGTACTTTTCAAAATTCGAATTTCGGATATAGATTCTCTAATAAGACTCTGAGTCATAGTCAATGACGCGCATTTAAATTAGTTGCCATCGATTCACAATACTCAGTTAACTCGAAATGGGTATTATTTTTGTTTTATTTTAGAAACAAAGAAACTGCATGCGTGCAAGCAAAATCAGCATGGACAACTCCTTAAAACTTGCCAACTTAAACTTGTCAGATTTTGTAGCTGTCCTGTCCACCAAATTCAATTTTTTTATTCATCTCATGAAAAAAAATAAGTTTCGATGTGCCAAAATTTCGTTATTATTGGAAATTCAAAATTTTCGATCCTGACGTAGAAATCGTATGTAACTTGAATTTTATTCGGTGGAGAAAACCGTTCAATGTTTTTTACCTCAATTTTGACGCCTTCAACCAAAATGTCCCGATTTTTGAGTGTGTTTTTTAAAGAAGATTAACAAAGTTAAAATTATAGATCGGAACACAATCAGATTATAGGAAGTAAGCTCAAAAATGGTACCTTTCATTTGAGAAAAAAATTTAATTCCGAAGTGGGAAAAGGACAATCAAGAGAAAGAAAATTAAAAAAAAGGGAAAATCTGTCTCGTAGCACCGATGCCCATTTTTCAGACCTATAATTTTAACTTTATATGTATCAAAATTGAGGTAGAATAATTTCTTTATTTACATTAATCAGTCATAGAATAAGAACGATTCCGACCATCAAATTTAATTAATTTTATTTGGTTTCATACGATTTCAACGTCAAAATCGAGAATTCAAAATTTCACAAAAAAATTGAGAAAAATTTAATTCTATTGCGTTGATATCTCAGCTTCATGTATATTTTTTTTGATAAACTTATTTTGTTGAGAATTTCCTGCCAAGTTTTTTCACTTTATAGTTCAGAATTTCACCAAAAACTTAAAATTCACAAGTCGTTCTTGAGACTTTGTAGAAGAAAATTGAAAAAGACCACCGTTTGGTTTCTTATCCAGGCTTTGTGGTGACGTTGATCTACAAATTAAAATTTTCTATATATTTTCAAGAAGGAGTAGGCTTTTACTTGAGGCTCCCAAATACGCTGTTTTGACCACTAGGGTCAAATTTTTTTTCAAAATATTCCACCGCTTGAAGATGTGCAATCATATGTGGAAGTTGAATTGCAAATAACAAGAAAAAAGTCAGAAATAAATGAGAAGTAGGCTTTTTAGTAGTTTTAAGGACGCCTACAAAAAACCATTTCCAATGCGTAGGTTGAAGTATCAGATCCTCTGAATAGTACTGGCAACTTCCTTTAGAGTTGTACAACGTATTTTGAAAAACAATTAATGTTTTCTGAAGCCTGGTTTTTCAGAAACTTCACTCGTAAATGTGTTAAAAATAGCCCAATTATCGACGCCCACTCTCTTGAACTCTCTTAAGGGGGCTGTGGGTGTAAATGGAACAAGCGTTAAAGAAAAATTTTGTTTTATTCCAGAATTCATCTGATAAAAAACAAATCAGAATGAACGATATTTTCAATCAATCATATTTCGTTCTTTTTGGTTGAGCTAAGTGAGGGAATGAGGCGAGCGGGATTGTGAGTCCAGTAGTTATTTTGGACCACAGTCGCAAATTCGGTATTTCTTCAATTGCACCTGACCATCCAGCACCTCAGGAATCTTTTGCAATTTAAAAAAACACCAAATTATTTCTGGATATTTTTTTCTAGAACATTGAAATCGCTTGCTTACTGAAAGAGGCAGTAATTGAGAAAATTTTATCTACGTGAGTTATCTTGTGACTTTCGGGCCGTGGTTCAATAAGCGTGGGTGGCTCAAAGCAACAATTGACTTTTAATTGCAAATTTGAAAATAGCATAATCGTAAAAATGAGACAAGAAATCTACAATTTCATTTAAATTTGGCTATTTTTCTAAAAAATTAGGCAAATTTTCACAATTTTCACGAAAACTTAACTATTTTTTAAAAATAGGACAATTTTTATTAAAATTTGACAATTTTTTGCTATTTTGTAAATTTTTTAAAAAAATTTACAAATTTAATTCAAATCAGAAAAAAAAATACAGGCGTTTTGAGAATTTAAAATTTCTTAATTATTTGAAATAGACTTAAAAATTAGATTTTTTTGTAACTTGACAAATTTTTAATAAAATTTTGGAATTCTTCAGAATTTGACGAGTTTTTCCAAAATAATTGACATTTTTTTTAAGTTTAGCAATTTTTCATAAAACTCGTTAATTTAATTAAAATTTGACAACTTTTTAAAAAAACAGATCATTTATATTTTATTAAGAAATTCCTGAACAAAATTCAATAAAAATTTTAAAATCTCTTTTATCGGCTTTCGGCCGATTTTGTGCTCAATTTTCAACAAAACTAAATACAAACATAAAATCCCCTTCAATCGGCCTTCAGCCGATTCTGAGCTTATTCTTCAACAAAATTAAATATCAAACAAAAAATCCTTTTTTATCGGCCTTCGGCCGATTTTGGGCTCATTTTACAACAAAATTAAATTAAAACATAAATTTCTTTTCATCGAAAAATATTTCTTATTTTGATAATTTTCGGCCGATTTCGGGCTTATTATTCAAAAAATTAAATAAAAACATAAAATCCATTTTAATCAGCCTCCGGCCAATTTTGGGCTTATATTTCACAAAAATTTAATATTAAACATAAAATCCCCTTTTATCTACCTTCGGCCGATTTTGGGCTCATTTTTCAACAAAACTAAATATAAAAAATAAAATCATTTTTATCGGCTTTCGGCCAATTTTGGGCTCATTTTACAACAAAATTAAATAAAAACATAAAATTTCTTTTTATCGAAAAATATTTGTGATTTTGATAATTTTCGGCCGATTTTGAGCTTATTTTTCCAAAAAAATTAGATAAAACCATAAAATCCATTTTAATCGGCCTTCGGCCGATTCTGGGCTAATATTTCACAAATTTTTTGAGCTGAAAATTGAGCTGAAAATTCTTAATTTTCAAGAAAAAAGTTAATATTCGTAATCAGCGCAAAATTGCACGCACGATGAATAACGTCCTTCAATCATTAAGAATTTGCTTGAATGCAGACAAATGTCTGTTATTCAGATATTCGTATCCATTTTTGCTCTTTATTGACTTTTTGTACATATAGACGCCATGTTTAACGTTGTCCGGAGACCAACTAATCAGAATGTTTTAATGCGGTGTTCTAGGCAATGCGAACGATAACAAGTTTTTGTTATTTCATTATTTATTAGTTCATTCTCTGAAGCGCGAAAAGGGAATGAGGGACGAAAACATAAATATGTTTTGAGCAGTTATTTCGCAAAATACCTAATTAATCTAGAGAACTTATGACTAATGCACATTTCTGTGACAGCCTCCAGATTAGTTATGTTTGTGAGCAGTTTTCAGTGAAGTTTGTGAGTTTTCTTTTCGACTTTTATCTTCATTTTCATGAACTTCACCTACTGAAACAGGATGTTGGTTAGTATTATTGTAAAATTCTGAGATTCTAGACTCCAAGGTCATGTTGATCTATAGGCCTCTTCCCCCAGATTCAAATAGGATTTCGAGGTTCGAGACATATTTGTTGCAAATCGAACGAAATTTGACGTGTGAGGGTCGCTTTTGGCAAAACCCGAGTTTTTGAAAAAATATAAATAACGCCATAAAAAACAAATATTTATTTTGAGACTGGTAAGTCAATTTTATAAATTTAAATTTTTATTTTTTTTAATTCTACAGTTGTTTTAAAATTAGTTTCAGAAACATCTTCTTTTTAAATTATGCTCATTTTGCCCAAATTTCCGGCGTTATCCCTCTCATTTTTAAAGATCGGATTCCCAATTTTTGGGTTGTCCGATCCATTCTTATTTTTGGAGAAAAGGATTTCCTTTGTTTAGTCATGATAAGTTAGGACAGATTTAGAAAGAAAATCTTTTTCATTTTCTGGTTTGGTTTTTTCAAAAAAATTAAGTTTTTTAATTAGGGAAAAGGTTTCCATTGTTTCGTGCAAAAATTGTTTTTTTATGGTTTGAATTTCAGTTGCAAAATCATTTTTTTGTACCATTTTTGCTGCAGTAATTACAAGATTAGTCAATATTTGGCACAATTTTGATTTATTTTTAGACAAAAAATTGCTGAAGTTTCCTGGCATTTTTTCTTTATATTCATAATAGAAATCTACTGTCTCATAAATAAGATAAGAAAGATTTGCCATTTTTATTTATTTATTTTTTCAAATATTAATCAATCATAAGGCCAGCCTGAAACACTTTTTTTTGTCTCAAGGGTTAATTTTTTTCCTGAATATTTCGGTCCGAACGAGTCAGAATTTTAGAAATTTTATTTGCAGTTAATTTTGGCGAGGCCTCTACGTGATAAGCATCACCCTTTTAATCCGAAATATCACAAAAAAATATTTTTGTCAAAAAAATATTTTTGCCAAAAAAATGATTAAAATTTTGTTCTCTATATTTTTTCCAAAAAATAAAATAAAATATTACCGAAAGCACGCCCAATTTACTTTTGGTACCACTGTGACAGTTGTCCGGAGACCAACTAATCAGAATGTTTAATGCGGGTTCTAGGCAATGCGAACGATAACAAGTGGTTATGAAGCGCGAAAAGGAGAATGAGGGACGAAAACATAATAATGTTTTCGAGCAGTTAGTTTCGCAAAATACCTAATTAATCTAGAGTACATTATGACTAATGCAGAATTCTGTGACACATGGTTGCTAATACGTTCATGGGAAAGTCGACATCAGTAAACAATTTTGCAGTTTTTAATTCTCGATTCTGATTGGTTTAGATTTCGACCAATCACAATATAGCTGTAAATTTCAAATTTTTAAGAAATAAAATTCATATTTGGAATCAGCGCAGGATTTC
>SCLH01000369.1:390926-442968 GCA_004367855.1 Oikopleura vanhoeffeni | reverse complement strand
AAAACTCGAGCAAGTAATAAACAAAAAAGTTGAAACTTTCAAAATAACACGGAAACATAACAGTCGACCAAACGACGGTAAAAAGATAATGAGTTTACGTTCAGGTGATTCGTAAAAATGAAAAAACAGAATTTTGTAAACATTGCAAAGTATCTCTTATATATTATGATAAATAATTTTTATTAAAGCAAAACTATTAATGCGAATTAAATGCTCACACACGTTGGTATGGAATTTGTGTCAATTAGTGTTCATTTCTTTTAATCACAGATACTGCGCGCACTGCTATATTATAGAAAAGCTAGCGTAGTTAATTACCATAACACTATAATAAAAGGCCAATTTCCTTCAATAATCCCTTAAAGGGCGTGGGGCGTACGTAATCTCGACGGCTTCAATCCGACCTCCAATAATAATTCTAGGCAGTTGTAAAAATCTGAGGGATACTTGTTTATATGGTCCAGCTTTGCCCTAACAGATTAACATAATCTCAAACTTAACATTGTTACATCACACCACCAGGTGGTGAGTCTATTCTAGAACATTAAACAGTTTTTTTAAATCTATCCTAATTTAGACCTCCACATACAAGCGTCTGAAAATTTAGCACAGAGTCGGGAAGAGTAGCGGACACTATATGTTGGCCCATTTTTTCGAATTTCGCTCCTGAATTTTCTAGGATCACTTTTGAACGCCGATTTTTACAATTTTTCGTTCTTCAAACTGATACTTCTCGTAGACGGATACACAGAATAAGACCGTTTTTTCGACTCAGGTAGATAATAGTTATGTCGTCAATCATGTTTGGCTCGGATTTTTGAATTCACCTAGAATTCTAAGTAATATGACTAAAGTAAACCGTGAAATGAAAGTTCTAAAAAAAAAATCGTCTGATCGGTACAAAAGTACACCAAATTGAAGCTGAGATTTCATTGATCAAAAGTTGGCTAAAGCTAATCGAAATTTTGAAACCAACCAGCGTCAATTCGAATTATTAGGTTTACATTTTGCTTAAAATAAATTGAAATTTCTAGAATTCGATTAAGACATTTCGATAATTTTAATTATGCATCGTTTAGCGCGTCAATAATTTACCAATAAAAATGTATTATCAAGAGAATGTACCGGTTTATAAGGGTTTAGAAGCTAAAAATATTTGAATTTTGAAAATTCTAGACTTTTGTTCTAGATTGTTTTGAAAAAAATAATTGCCACCATGAGATCCTTGGGTCAACTTTAGTCATAACCGATATTAATGTAGTCATAAATTAATTCTATAAGGGCTCAAAAAATTACGAGCCCCCCCCCCCTAAGTGGGTTCTGCATGTCAATTGTCATGCCAAAATAAAGTTCTTTTTTGATTGAATTGAATATAAAAATTCATGTATGGGTAAATTGGGTCTGACAAATCTATTATGACTTATAAAAAAATCTTTATTCCGACGTTAAGTCTATTTTTTGAGGTTTTTTCCCATCCAATTGGTATATCAAGAAATATTTTATAAAAATATCATAAAAATTGACAAAAATGAATTCTCTGTGAAAAACTGATATGAAAAAGTATATTAAAAGCGTGCATTCCTTAATGAAGGAAAATCGGCCTTTTATTATTGTTATGTAATTAACACGCTCTTTTCACTAATACAGCAGTTAGCGCGCGAACTCGGGGATAAATAAAGAACGCACAGGAGATGACCACAAATTCCATACCGTTGTTTTTTAAACATTGTATTCGCTTAACATTTTCGCTTAAATAAAAATCATTTTTAATGAGATATAAGAGAGATTTTGCACTGTTTACCAAAGTATTTTTTTTTGTTTTTTTCCATTTTTACGAATCACCTGAACGTAAACTAATTATCTCTTTACCGGTTCAAACAGACAAATCCCTTATTTCCGCCGGATGGCTTTGTAAACATTGCAAGTAAGAATGAGCTTATGGTGTGGGAGGGTTAACTCGTAAAACTAAAAAAAGTGAGATAACTTCCAAGTATATAATTCATGTTCAAGGTATAATTAACGCAATGAAATGCATAAGTCATAAAATTAAAAACGTGAGATATGTTGATATTTCTGATACATTAAATTCATAATTTACATTTTCAATAAAATGATAGTATATATTGTAGTATTTTCTTTAGTGACTTTTTTTATAGAGGCAAAAGTAAGTGCTGGAAAACAAGGTAGTGGAAACCCATCTATTAGTCTCGCAGAACATAATTATTTACAAATTGGATCCTTGGCTAGTGATCTTCAATCTCTTGAGAGGCTTTGGAATCACCAGGTATTCACTTTCACTTTATATATCGATTACGGGGCCTCCTGGTCATTCTTTACTAGATTTCTCTTTTTAAGTTTTACCTACGTTTTTTCCGGATGCATGAAAGATAATGATTAATTTTTTTTGATCGGGATAAAAAATTTAATGAAAGTATTTTATTACAGCAGGGTCCAGCGTATAGGTGAAAGTTTTGTCGCTCAAACCTTCACTTATAAGCCGGATTTCACCTATACGCCGGACGGCTGGGAAGATACGCTCTGATTGGTAAATAAAAACAAGATCTAGACTTTATTATGTGGTTGAAGGGTGTCAGATTGAGAATTAAGGCTGATTGTTTTGCTCGCATTTTTAATCACAAATGCGAAAGTGAGTTTTTAAACCATCAGAAACTAACTTTTCGGAAATTACTCACGTAATCTTGAAATTTAGCTTCTAGAATGCATTTATTTGATTTCTTTCGAGACAATATATTCATATAAATTTTTATTTATAAAGATTAATTTAAGAAAAAAAAGTACTGTTACCACGCTAAAAAGTATCATAATCGCATTATAGAAGAAATTAAAAGTGCTTAGAATACGGCAGAATAAAACTTCAAAGCTACTGGGGCCGTTATTTTGTGAAATTATTTTTTGAAAAATTGATCGAAGTATCAAACTCGATTTCTAAGAATATAAAAAACAAAAATAGAATATAATACCATCTAATTAAATTCGGCAATTTTTTAGGACAATTTATGGAGCAGATAAATGTAATTTTATGTTGAAAACTTTCGGCGTTCCTACCGTATTTTTGAAGACTTACTAAGAAAAAAAAAAAGTCGAGTTCGTAGTAGGAATTCGTACAGAAATTGAAATCCAATTTATGAAAGATTGCTGCGAAATTATTTGAACAGAATTGTGTGCAGATTTTTGAAACAATCAACGTACTCGGAATGAATAGAATAAAACGCTGAAACGACAAATTAATAGAATAGTTTTTTCATTTATAAAAATTCTTAAACATGCCTATATTTTGGCTTTTCGAAAACGCCTACCTTTTTGCCTAAAAAGTTTTGAGAAAAAACCATATCTTTTGCCATTCACCTATACGCTGGACGTCAGGAAGAAAAAGTTTTAATTTGCAGATGCGTGAGCGATTGCGGAGGCTTACGTAGGTTATTTGCGTAGGTTTCACCTATACGGCTTCACCAATACGCCTGACCCTCCTGTAACAACGTTCTTAGTTCCTTAAAATATTTTAGCCGAAAAACCACAATGGGGGTCGTTATCATCAACTCAATATTTTTAAAATCCTAAGTAATTTCAAAATTTGAAGCTTAGTTGATACCAGTGCCCACACCGCTGAAAGTGCCAATATCGGTGAACCGACCTTGCAATTTGATTTTTATTATAAACATTGCTTTTAGTGCGTCATGAATGACGTCACTTTTCAAATTTAATTTCCCTGACTTACTTTTTTTATTAGATTGCGTTTGGTTGAGTTCTTAACGCTGCGTATTTCGCTGATTGATTTCATTTAGAAGGATTGTGAAACTCATTATAAAACCGAGAAATTGGTCAACTTATCACGTGATCTCGAACGCTTACGCGTTTTCAACTAAACTTAACAAAGTATAATTAAAAAATGTTTCATTTTTCGTTTCCTGAGTGATATTACATTTCACTTGGAAATGCCAAATAAGCATAAATTTTATATTGCTCAGTTGAAACGGTAACAATTTCTTTTATAATTTATTTTGAATGATCGTTGTATTATATTTTTATCCGATCATTAATGGGGGGTGACCTCTACATGAAAAAATAGTTGATGATTACAAAAGCATGCGTTTATAATTGCGCATATAATTCAAAAATTTCCGTTTGCCATCCAATATTTTAAGTGTACCCTAATATACATTTAAGACTCCCTAAGGGAGTCATTTTAGACTCCCTAAGGGAGTCTCCCTTGTCTTTGCTTCATGGAATGAAATGTTTGTGATGGTTTAATTTATGTTTTTTTCTAAATTTGAAGTGTTAATATTTTTAAAAATAGTTGACTGATCAAAAATAAAACTTGAACATTGAAAAGAGATATTTCGCATGAATTCGTCTATTATAATACTTTCCTATTCAAATAAGGGCAAATTTTCGCCAATCAAAAGCCGTTACTTTCAAACTTTCTTCCTGGTCTCTCAAAAATTCTGTTCAAATGTTCTACATGATTCCAAAAGTTTGAAACGCCATAAATAAGAAACTTCTGCTGGGCTGATGAGCAGGCTTGAAAGCTCTGAATAACAGCCATCTGAACCGATCAGAGCACACCTGAATTCTTTGCGTTTCCATTTTTTTGATCCATCTACAATACAAATAGGTAATATGATGCATTGAGCGATCTTCTAGGGTGGGCGTAGCTATGTGTTTTGTAAAACCGGCCAATAAGTGACTCGCATTGTTATCTCACAACTTCGCCAATCCCTGATTAGTATTTTAGTACTCCTTGGGTTTTCGTAACTATCGTGTATTTCCAATGTTAAAACCAATAGAGTTAAAATAATGCTATTGGTGTTATGAAAACCCTAGCATGAGTATTACATAATAGTAATGCTGATCAGAGTCCACAAAACATAAATTGAATGGTTAACCTGTAGGCAGGGGTCGGCAATACCTGTCCTGTGGCCAAAACTTGTCCTTGTTTAAATCAATACCATCTTAGTATTCATATCAAAACGAATAATAAAAAATGAAAATTATTATACAATAAAATCGAAACGTTGATAAAAATGAATAAAATTTATATTAAAACAGTTGATTCTATTTTGTTTTTATCATTTATGAAGAACAACAAATACTTTCAAAAATCTTAATTATCTTTTTAAGTTAACAAATGACTTCTTTATTTGGTCATGTTTTGGATTTGCAATTATATCATATGGATCAGTTTTAATTATTATATTCCAGTGGTATTATCGTTATCCTATTAAACGAGTTGGTGTTCAACATTTTGGTAAATATATATTGGTAAAATATATACATTTTATCACTGGTTTGATGTTGTTTTCGTAAAGCGTTTAATTTACAGAGAAGAGTCTGCCATTTTTTATAAATAATTAACTTTCGTGATAAAATTATGTGATCTCATCAATATTTATAAGTTCGTAGTGAAAAAAAAATGATTTTTCGAAAAAATTTCAGAATTTTTTCGAAAATACCAGACTCTCAAATGAACGAAAGTGTACTTATAAACGAATGAAACAAAACTTTGAAAAAATTGCTGATAATATATTAAAAAAATATATGTTTCTTTCAATTTTTCTGAAGTTGAAATATTCTTTGAGAAAAATTATTGTTTGTTCATGGGATCCATTATAAACAGAGAGTATTTCGATTGTCTGTACTCATTTTCACTTTTGAGGAACAAAGCCATTTCGAGTCCAACAATCAGTGTTTTAATAAGGCAATAATATTCATCAAAATTTAAAACACTGCTTTTAACAGAAATATTTTTTAATAATTTAATTTCGACCTAGAATCATTCCGTGAAATTCTTCATAATCCAAAGCGGAATCCTTCAATTCACCATGTTCTTGGTCCAGCATGGAAACACCATCAAAAAATTCTAAATGAAATCTGGCCAAAAGGACAACAATCTTATTCTTTTTGTCCAAACCTCAAAGATAAACATATGTTCAGACGATTCACATATCCAAGCTTTGAAAGTCAAATTTCTGAAACAATAAATGTCGAACTCCTCTTTTATACTCCTGCCGACAAATAAAATTGATGCTGTGTACAAAATTCCGCTTTATATCAATCAAAATGTTTTTTTCGTATACTAGTAGAACGAATAATTTCAAGGTTATTCTTAGGATACGGACGAGAACAAGGGACCAAACAAAAAAATGATATAAAAATTTGATTAAACTTCCGGAATTAGTGCTGCAAAAATAAAAAAAATAGTGAAAAATGCCATCGAGTGGTCAGAAGATGGGTTTCAATCGTTTAATTTACAGCTTTTATTTGTATATTTTTGATTTTAAATTATAACATTTCTTCGAAATAATTCTTATCCTCTGTGTTTAAAACCGGCAAGATATGTCATTGGTGAAGCACCACTGGTGTTTACAGGTATTTACGGGTGTGAGCTTACAAAAAAATCCCAGGAACGTATGGTTCCGAATAACCGTAGCCTCCCACTCCGATGTGATATAACTGAAAAAATAAAAAATGGGAGGTTATTGTTCATGACTACCGTAGCCTCCCACTCGGTGTGAAACTTAAAAAAAAATTGTAAAGTGGGAGCTTAAGATTCTCAACTACCGTAGCCTCCCACATTTTATTATAAATATATAAATTTATTTTTCAAACTTGATAATTTAAAGCACATATTAAACATGGTGATAACAAAAAAATATGGCTTTCATTTGATATGTTTTATAATACACCGCCTCCTCAGGAAAAATACCAGAAATTAAGGAACTTCAGACATAAAAAACATTGAAACATTAAAGACTTAAAACACCGGTTACTTAATTTAAGTGATAATACACATTGAATTTCAACACTTATGCCAGATATTATATTAGTCTGAATTTTTCTCCTCATTATCATAAAACTAATACAATCGAAAACTTAGTATCAAATAATGAAAACGTTAATTTAACCATTGCCACTACTGAGCTCTCTAATTCAATAGCCATAATTGAAGCCAAAAAGGGCATTGGAATGTCATTTTGCATAAAAATTGAACACAAATATTTTATGGTAAACGAAAAATATATGAATAAAACGGCTCTATCTTTTTGACATGTAAATTTTCCAGAAATTGCTCTTGGACTGCGAAAATAATTAACAATTCGGAATACGGCTCAGATTCCGTCGATTATTTTAAACCAGATAATTGGGTGATAACACCAAATACAAATTATGTGCTGCACAGTTGCCGAGGAACATGTTCGAACAAAATTTTGGAAGTTCAAATGAGACAATTAACAAGAAAACATTCGAGGACGGCGTTACAGATATAAAATCAATTTTGAGGCTATGATAACGAAATTGCAGTTTTTAATAGGTTTAAGTGAAAATTTCCTAAAACTGTTATAATTACGTGCTTGTAATTACGTAGCTTTAGCTGAAGGTCTACATTATTTTTATAGCGATTAACGCGATAAGTATAGAGTTTTTATGAATGACCAAAAAGTCGATAATAGAAATAAATCCGACCGCACCAGATTCGAAAAACTAAAATTTGTTTCTATTAAATTATCGGAGATAATTTACAATCCAGAATATTTTTATCATCCTGGTTTTGTATCAAATATTTTTTTCGAAACCCTCTTCAAATACAGTCGCATTTTAGAGCCTAATATTAATTAATTATTTTTTAATACGCTCCCTGACGCTATTTCTAAACAGTTTATTCATCATAAAAATAAAAATTAAGTAGAATATATTAATGTTTTGTGACGAAAAGAGAGAAGCTGTCTTTTAGCACCGACCCTCTTAATTTAATACGCAGCATAATTCTTGATACAGCGAACTTTTTATTCGGATACTGAAGCATAAATGAGCTTATTTATCCTCACATAATAAATTCACTTTGAACTATCTTTAAAACAGCAGTAAACAGTTCACGAAACTTTGATTTTGATCAAGGCAAACGTATGATTTTAATATACCCATTGTCTACTTTTTCATGACTTGCATGTGCCTTTTAGTTTAATATGAGTATAATTTCTTCTGTCTGACATAGAAAATTGGAAGCAAATGTATTCAGATTTTCACAAAATAAATAACGAATAATTTTGATTTTTAAATTTAGTTTTTTGGTAAAAACATGGAGTGACTTTTCGACTTGGTTGTCCGCAAATTTATTTTTGTTGCCTCGATTTTAGCCTACAACATAAGCAATTTGACCACTTTTAAAAAATTGCTAATTTTTATTTTAAAAATTTGAAAATCAAGTTGAACAATGATATTTTTAAGCATACTGGTAATAATTTAACCAAATTTATAAGGAAGAACTTAACTGGTGCATTTCTAGCTTTTTTCGGTTACTTTCGGACAAGCTCAGAAATCATTTTTCAATCTTCTTGATGAATCTGAACCACAAACCTGCACAAATGAGTAAGTTTCAGTATAAGTCTCGGTTTTCAAAAGCAATGTTTGAAAACTTGACCATTGGAAGCAGAGAAAAAAGGACCGCGGAGGTACTAGAGCTTTTCAGGAGGTTCTGCTTTGAGTGCTGTTTAGAAAACTCTCATGAGATCAACCTTTAATTTTTCCTTATGATCAAGTTGAAGAGTTAAATTTTCGAAAAATAAATTCAAATTCTAGAAACTTTATGTTTAATTCTGGGAAAAACGGTCAGAAACAAGGTAAATTAAACCACGTGATACTACCTTATGGCTCCAGTAAATGTATGTTTAATTCAATAACTGCGCAGAACTTTGTTCTTCTCAGTAATTTTGTTTTATTGACTATATCTGTTGGGAATCAGAAATTTTTTTTGATTAGTTCAAAATATCCATGATAGTTTTATCGAGTTTAACGCGATCAGAGAGAATTACAGACTGCTATTTCAAAAGTTTTTTTCTTCATGCTTATTAGGATTGGTGAACCTGAGAAAGGAGGATTTTGAAGGTCTTCAAATGACCCAAACGACTTATGGGATCGATAGATAAATGAATTTGGGAAAAAAACCTTCTTACAGTTTTTTCCAAAAATGACTAAAAATGACCAAAAATCGTGAATTCGGTAAAAAAATTTCAATCGAAAATTATTTCGAACATTTCAGACCATGTACACCCTAGCATTGAGAGGTGTTTTAGCCCTAACACTCAAGTAGCTGGTGGAAAAACAAATTTAGTTCCAGTTGCATCAGGAAAAAAAGTTATCTTGATTTTTCTAGGTTGAGCTGGACTGATTTTCACAATATCATTATTAAATGCCTCCCGAGCAAAAAATGAGCATCCGTTTAAAAAGGCCTATGAATTTGAAAATTTCGGATCCAGGATAATTTTGACGCTTGAAATTTTGGTCAGAAAATTTTCGGACTCCGACCACTCGGTGAAGCTGTTAAGGTGGTCAAATATCGGGTTTTACGTTTTTTCAAAAAAAGCAAAATGTACATCTTTTCTCGCAATTTTTACTAACTTTTTCGTGTACTGCGTAAAACTATAGGTCTCAGATGACGACAAGTGGTGCTACAGGCGATTCTTTGATTTGGTGGTGTAAACAGCAACAATGTATTTAGCATTTAGCAGCTTATGTTTCGCGAAGTGACCTCCCGTCCGATTTGGGGCTAATTTTTCAACAAACTTAAATAAAAATATAAAATCCTCCTTTATCGGCCTTCGGCCGATTTGAGGCTCATTTTTCAACAGAATTAAATATAAATATAAAATCTTCCTTTATCGGCCTTCGGCCGATTTGAAACTCATTTTTCAACAAAATTAAATGAAAAATATAAAATCTTCCTTTATCGGCCTTCGACGATTTAGGTTCATTTTTCAAAAAAATTTAATAAAAATATAAAATTCCCCTTTATCCGCTTTGGCCGATTGGGGCTCATTTTTTAACAAAATTATATATAATATGAAATCCCCCTTTATCGCCTTTGGCCGATTTGGGGCTCATTTTTTACAAAATTAAATATAAATATGAAATCCCCCTTTATCGGCCTTCGGCCGATTTGAGGCTCATTTTTCGAACAATTAAATAAAAAATATAAATCTTCCTTTAATCGGCATTTGAGCACTTTTATTTCCAACAATCAGCGATCGGCAAAATTTTCTGAAAAAATGAATTTGAATGAATCTTCATAAAATTCTTTTCTAGAAGTTACTTTCATTTATTTCTTCTAATAAGCTTTCCTGTAAATGCTAAATACCGTGTTGCTGTTCACACCATCAAATCAAAGAATCGCCTCTAGCACCACCTGTGGTCATCCGAGACCCATAGTTGCTAATACCGTTCCACAAAATTGATGCTTGCGCATCTTTTAAGCACCCTAAATCATTGATTTGAAATAATTCGAGTTTGCGGACACCTCCATTTTTGATGATACCCCACGTGATCTTTACTGTACATATAATTTGAGATAGCAATCTGGAGCAAAATTTTACGCTCTACACAAAAAAATTTTTAGCATTGCGAAAAAAGATGAACATTTTGGTTTTTATAAAAAGAAAACTTTGACCGCCAGAAACAGCGCCACCAAGTGGTTGCACCAAAAAATATTTTCAGCAAAAACTTTTACCGTCAAAAACTACACTTTGTCCTTAATTATCAGACTTAAAGAACCTTTTTATCGGGTAGCTGATTTTTTGCTCAGGAGGCCTACTTATAGCACTATTCAAAGGCCTATAACTTTTTATCCTGACGCATTGGGGGAATCATTTTTTTTCTTTATGTCAATCAATTATGGGTCTACAACATCTACTAAAAATTAAGGTGTGCATGGCTTCAAAATTTCAAAAAAAATTGATTTTGTGAAAAAATGCTGATTTTTGTGATTCTCATACCCCAAAAACAGCCATTTTTGAAAAAAATTCGACATAAAAAAAAATGTTTTCCAAAGAAGTTCAACTCCGAGAATTCATTTCTGAGGCCAAAAATGACTTTTGAGCAACCTTTTTCTTCAGCCAATGAGGAAGCACCAAAATTTTGAAAATTTATGTCGAAAAATTTCAAAAAAATAATCTCCTTCAAATTTGACACAGAAGGGCTTCCTCGGATTTTCCTCAATGTTGTGCTATATAGGAAATGCTTCATTTGTCAGGCCGGGTTCACCCATCCTAATGCTTATAATCTTTCGAAATCATTTGGACAATTCATGTCTGTGTCTTTAATTATTCTAGAATTATCTTAAAATATCAATAATAAAATTATCAAGCACAAACAAAAAGGTTCACTGATAACACTGTTATCGTAACAGATTTGAAATTTCTTTAAAATTGGCCCGAAAATTTGAAAATTAATACTACAAAAATGGTCTACAAAATTTTTTCAGGCTGCATGATTTGACAATGATGCCGGGAAGTTGGGGTGAAGATGTTGCTCTTTCAACCTATAATCGGGTAATGAGTGAACTTCAAGCTTCTGACAAGAATCTCGAAGATCGTGGATTTTTCATGCGCTTTGCATTTGCTGAAACAAAATATGCTGAAATTATATTCGAACATCGCGGAGTTCAGCAAATTTGGTCAATAACTCACGAACAGTTTTCTGAAACAAAGTATACGTTCAAATATTTTTATTTTAACTTTTTTGGATCATTTTGAAATACAAACAAATATTTGATAAAAAACCTTTATAGAAGTTAATTGTCTCTTAACAAAGTCATTGATGATTTGTTCAAATTGAACAAATTAAGAAATACTGATAACAACTTAATTAAAAATAAGGTTTTCTTAGTAAAATATATTTTTATATTTCATTTTTTGGTTTCTCACTCATATGAATACCAACCACACAAAGTTTTGATACAATTGACGTTGAAAAGCTATTTTGTACAGTATCTCTAATTTTTTCGTGCTAATAAAAAGAATGATTAGGGAGAATCGACGATTCTGAATCGTCTATAATTTGGGAAAAAAATTTTTCTTTGAAGAATTTGAGATTTTATGAAAATCCCGGAAAGTGTCTGAATTTTAGTGCCTTGGTTTTATTTTTTTTTGATTTTTGTTTCAGGGGCCCGCAATTGGGAATGCCCCAAAAAGCGTGTTTTTTAACGTTTTGATGGAACGCTTTTTCTGTAGAGAAGCCATTAATGTCATTTGTGGAATATAAGAAGCTCAATGTGTCTTACATATCACCTTGGTTGTAGTTTTTCGAATTTCAGCCTGATTGGCTGTAAATCGACAAAAAGGGCGCGAAAATGACAATTTTGAACATAAAAGTTATAATTATATAATATAAATGCCAAAAAAAGATTCTTTGGGTATGATTTGCTGGAAACGAAATTGGCAACTATTGGCTGATTTTGAACTTTTTTTTCCAGAATCCGCTGTGTTCAAAATCAGACCATAGTTGCCAGTATCGTTTTAAGCAAATCATACCCAAGGAATCTTTTGGTGGCGTTTATACTTTCTAACTATAACTTTTATGTTCAAATTGTCATTCTCGCGCACTGTATTGTCGATTTTCAGCCAATCAGGCAGAAATTCGAAAAACTACAATCAAGGTGATATGTTAGACACATAAAGCTTTTTATATTCCAAAAATGACATTTATGGCTTTTCTACAGATAAAGCGTTTAATCAAAACGTTAAAAAAATACCTTTTTGTGGGACATTCCCGATTGCGGGCTCCTGAGACAAAAATCAAGAAAAAATAGAACAAAGGCACTAAAATTCAGACACTTTTCGGGATGTTCACAAAATCTTAATTTTTTCCGATAAAAACCCTAGGATCCTTGTTTCATTGAAAAAAGCCGAGGGACTCGTGTTTAACCGTGGTTGACCAAGTGGTTGGTGTGAGTGGTAATAAAGTGCGAAATGGAATCGCGATATCAAAGATAGATCTTTCATATATGTGTTTATGAGAAATGTTCCACCGTCATCAGTTTAGCTGTACCAAGCCTCCAAAATGTCAAAATTCACTGCCCCCCCCTTAAAGACCCCGTTAAAGACAATTTTTGAATTAAGATCGTAATAAAAAGCTTTGAACTTTTCAAAAGGAATCTTTCATGTCTCAGCAAATCGAAAATATTCGAAATATATTTGGAGTGGATTGGAACACTGTGATATACAAAGAAATGAATGTCCCAGTTTATTCCTGCATTGCATTTTATATGTATCTCGAAGTTTTACAAAAATTCCCCCTGCCTTGGTCAGTCGATGATCAAGGTTTGATTTATAATGATATAACTGATAAGCCAAGGGTTTTCATATTTTTGAGGTGGTTCTGAAAGTATGTCTTTGACGACGCTCCCCAATAACATGAACTTTTATTTTGAGACCGCCGCATTTTGCACAATCCTTAAAAGGTTGTTAAAAAGGCACAATCCTAAAAAGGTTATTGCCACACATTTACGGTGACAACATATCCCACTCAAATAGTCCCTTTTAAAAATTTTTTTTAAATATGTTGAAATTTGGCAGAAATATAAAACCTCCAAAAGCCTGTTGTGAATTGGACTGCCTACACTAACCAATTAAACATTATAGATAAGGTGCGTACCGAAACTGGTCAACAAAATAACATTTTTTATTTGAAATAAATTCGAAAATTATTTGTTCAAATAAGCTGAGTTCGGTAAAACGTAGTTTGTTTCTTAATATACAGGGTGTAAGGTTTATTAAGCGAGTTTATTTTCAAGCGACTACCAGCTTTTTCAACGTTAGTTTGTACTTTTAAATGCAATTTCAATCTATTTAAAAAGTTGCGCTTAAATTTTTTTTGGAGTGTGCTCGTCGATAAAAAACAGGAATCGGGGGTTTTAATAGCAAATTGGTGGAGCAGTTCAAATCATTTCACCAAAAATGTATCCCTTTGATATATCATAAAAAAAGTTTTGCATTAAAATTATGAGCAGGCTTGTTGAAAGGATGGGATTTGCGTTGGTTTTCCATCCCTTTTTTGAGTAGGTTTAAGCAAAAGATAGGAAAATGGGGATGGGGATAGAAAATCCGGTCGGGGATGCATCCCTTTACAAGCCTGGCGTAAATTAACCAGACAAAACGTTAGTGGATGACTCAGATGATTTTTGGAAAACAATCTGATATTTTTCCAGCAGTATCAACAAGCAGTATTTTTATCCTATTTTAGGAGCTCAATCGTAATGTATCTCCGCTCAGGAATAACAAATCACACTTTTAAGGCCCAAATGAATGTGTAGCTGAAGAGTCATTGTAGATCGCAGGTGACTATCGTCCAAGTTTGTAACTTGTTGGTCAAAAATTGAGTTTTAATATTCAATGTATTTTTCCCAACCTAAGTCCATCTTAAAAATGAATGGATCTCTACAGCGCGTGTTCGAATTCCATATTGTCTAAGTGATTGTCTTGGGTCTGATTAAGGGTATCCCGGTCCCTAAATTGACATATTCTCGATGAAATATTGGCGAAACACGGCCTCGAGGATATAATTCAGATTAGCCAGTTTGTAGAAACTAGCCTTCAACTTGCGAAAAAAATTTGCCAAAACTTATTTGTATGACCACACACCTTCACACATAAGCAACACAAGAGCCACCTAAGCCAAAACGGAAATTCCTATCCTCTGAGGTTATATTTTGAAATAAACCTAATTTTAACATAACCTGTATAGTAGTATACAAAACTTTTTGCTGGTAAGTTTTTGTCGATAAGTGCTATATTTATTCTTAATACGTAAAAAACCGGTTCAAAATACCGGTTTTTGGACTTTTTTAATCGGAAAATCTATTCTCCTCCTAGGTTAAATTTCAAAATTTACTCAATTTTTGCAAAAGCTAGCTCTAAACAAACAGAAACTTTCACTGGCGTTTTTGTCAAATTTCGACCCAAAACAAAAATATGAATTTTCAAGGTCACGTGAAACAATTTCCGAAAAAAAATGTGCTCGATTTTTTCAAAGTAGGCTCAAAAGAAAGCTGAGGAAACACTGAAGAGAAAGTTGGCTTACGTTAACCCGATATTTTGAAGTTTTAGTGGTCAAATTGACACAAACGTTATTTTCGAACATAATTTGAGAAAAATACTTAGAAAAAAATCGAAAAACGCAAAATTTTCGAAAATGTTTGTTGTCATTTGGGTGTTTATGCGTTCAAAACATAAACAATTGATTTGGTGCATTTTTATGACATTAATAATGCAGAAAATGTAGGAACCGGGATACCCTTAAATGCAAGGGTGCTAGATATTTGATCAGCCAAAGTTGATCGGTGTGCAATCACTCAAACAATCACTAAAACGATCACTGAAATAACATCAGTGGGATTCGAACTCGCGCTATAGGGATCCATTCATTTTTTAGATTGACTTATGTGAGGAAAAATATATGTATAAATATCCCTTTATCACACATTTGTAAATATCCCGGGCCCACGTCTTAAAAACACACTACGTTTGCTGATCAGGGCCGGGATATTTACAAAAGTGTGATAAAGAGATATAAAACGAGCACCCAAATGCTTGTAATTTACTTAGTCACGACCACCCCCTTAAAAATTGTTTTTTATAATTGCTGCTTTACCTACTAATATGTGGCCTGGTGCGCACCGTTGTTATAGAACAAGAAATGTGTGAAAATGAAGTTACCGATTTAGTCTTTTTGATCGACGAATCAGGTTCTGTTGGACTCGATAATTTTCTGATGATGACGCAATTTGTCTCACAAGTCATCGGAAATCTGAACCTTGGAAGTGATAGTGCCAGAGTTGCCTTAAGAACATTTTCAACAGACTCAAAGAGGCATTATAGTCTCAAAAACTACAACTTAGACCTTCAAAGGTTGGTAACGAAAGTAAGTAAAGATATTATAAACCTGGACAATTTGGGCTTTAAAATAAAAATATTTAACATTATTGGTGTATTTACTTAATAACATGGGGGACGATTCACAACACTCTTTTTTGAGTAAATTTGAGTTTTGGCAGTAAACAGCAGGGCTCGGCATAATTGGATCGTATCGTATCGTAATTCGGATCTGGCATCAAAAATACTTTTTTGAAGACATTTTTAAAAGTGACTTGTCGCGCAGCGAAACAAAATGTTGCGACGAACGAATTTTATCGCAATTTTACAGATGTTTTACAAATAAAAAGCTTTTCAATACAATACAAATTGCATTATACGATCGTGTTTTTATTTCCTTCTTTTAATACGATACGATCCAATTTCAATTTCCAATGTACTTTTAATTTCAAGCCCTGTAGATACAATTCGAGACGAGCCAATTTTTTTACACCATTTCGATATAATATCATACGATCCAGTTTTATTTTTGCTCCCGATAAATACGATACAACAGTTTTGATTATTCAAATGCCGATCCCTGGTATACAGTGGTTGACAACTCAATGCCTCTCACAGCTTTAGTCAAAAAGGGGTGTTTCAACGGGCCAAGAGGAATATAAATGGTCACGGGACAGGAGACTCCTGTCAGGAGTATGAAAGAGTTTCTGTATTTTTCCGACCACCAGTTGAGAGTTATTTTGAATTTTGATTTATCTTGAAGTATTTGAAGTAAAAAATTTTTTAGGAAACTTCAATTTTTCTTCAAATTTAACAAAAAATTAAAAAACTATTTACTAGATCCAGGTAAATTGAATCATTTGAATTGTGGCATGTAAAAGTTTGATTATAAAAATTCGGAATTTTGGACAAACAAATAAAGTTCTTGTCGGCAATGGGAAACACACGAGATTTTGGCAAAAAGTAATGCTCATAAGTTATGAGTCATATTCCCTATTCACACTTTTGTGAATATCCCGGCCTTGATTAGGAAACCTAAAAGTAGTGTGTTTTTAACTAGTAGAGCCAGGATATTCACAAAAGTGTGAATAGTGGATATCAAATGATTCTTTGATATTTTTGGGCTTATGTTGGTACCGATTCGAAAGACAGAATACAAATTTATTGTCGACCTATCACTGATAGGCTATCAGCGGATACCAAAATTCAAAAATGGTATTGAATTTATCGTATTGCCACTCCACACTTGGAAATATCCCGATATTTTAGCCTGCAAATTAAGGGGTGGTTTAAGAGGTCAATCATTGTTAGGGAAAAAAACCAATTGAAATATCCCCAGGATTTTAAGACTTGAGGATTTTTCAGCATCGTATCGTTGTTTTAAAGTTATGGTGAATAATTCACTTATTTGAATCGTAGATTCCTTACAGGGGTGGCAGTACTGCAACTGCGATTGCTATGAGAGACGTTTTAAACAATGATTTTATTACGGCAAATGGAATGAGAAGTGGATCAAAAAAAGGAACGGTTTTTTGATAGTAAATATCAGCTAATTTCACAGCTTAATCGATAACATTTATTCAACTAAATAAAAAAACATTGACTAAAATGTCAAATTTGAAAACTGAGATGTTTTTGACAACTGAGATGTTTCTGTGAATTCCCTCGCAACAGAATCCCAGAACGTCATAGAAATGAACAAGATGCAAAATCATTTAATACACTCATTTTTATCTAACTGAGTCTTTTCAACATGTAGCTCTTCGATAAATTATGGGAGAGAACAAACAAATTTAAATTGTGCGGTTCGTCAGATTCTTTCTTAGAAACTCGCCCCCCCCCCCAAATTCTGATTTCATGTGTTGGCGTGACAGGTTTCGCGTCATAATCAACATATTCTAGTCGGTTATATGAGCAGTTCGTGTGGCGATAAACGCAACTCGATCATGATCTCGTTACCTTGGTTCGACTCCCGGACTTCTCAAACATTTTTCTATGGAATCCTTTCATTACATGAATCAAATTAACACTGGAATTTTTACAAAATGTTGACAAAATTAAGAAAAGTTATTCGAACGGCTTGACCTATTTTATTTTATATTAGATTTTTCAAAATTAATTAATAATCAGAGCGATTCGGATTCCTGAAAATGAAAAAACTTTCACTTAAACCCGGGGAAAGTTCTCATCGTGGTTACCGATGGTGCGTCAAACGATCCGGATGCAACAAAAAGTCAAGCTGCAATAGTTCATAATGATAGTCGAAATATTCAAGTTATTGCAATTGGTGTTGGTGGAGCAAATATGATCGAATTGGATAATATCGCCACTTCTTCTGATATGGCTGATAAAATTAAAGTTGAATTTTCAAAATTTAACGTTATTTTTCATCGCTTGAAAACAACCTTGCATTTCCGAAAAGAAAAATTCCAGTTTATGGCTCTATTTTCGAATACGATTTGAAATAAGAAATTTAAAAACTCAAAAATGGGTGTCATGGTTTTTAAACTATCTTGTAGAAAAATTTTTTCTGGGCATTTTAATACCTAAGTTTTCTTGGTTTTGAGATTTTTCAAACAACGTTATCGGATGTACCGGCTGGTCAAAATTACCCGGTTAGGTATAGCTGCTGGTACCGGAAGTGATATTCCATTACTTTACAAGTACCAAAAGATGCGCAATTATCGGTTTTCTGGAAACGAAATTATGATAATATTTTAAACCCGCGGACTAAAAAGTCACTTCGCGCACCTTTAAACAGTTTTTGTATGGAAAACATCTCAAAACCAAAATAAATCCTACGTCTTTAAAGTGATCAGAAAAAAACATTTCTACAAGATAGCTTAAAATCATCAATACCCATTATTGAGTTTCAAAATTTATTATTTCAAATCGCCAAAGTCTTCTTGAGTTTTATGAGTCAGCAATCAAAAATTAGAAAATGGAGTATTGAGTGTGCCATGTTAGAGCTGCTGGGGAAAGTTATCGACTTTTCCGAAACAACTGTATTCAATCAATAATTTTTCATTGATGCCATTTCATGTGGAGTGTGTTTATTCACAAGTTGAGTTAAGACATAACCGCAAAACGATTTCTAAGCATTTTTCGCAAAAAACGGAATTTTCATCAAAAATGTTATTTGCTAAATTCAAACTATTAATATTTAGAAAAATAGTTGACCAAAGCAATATTATCGTTTTGAAATTTCTTATTTCAAATCGTCATGTTACATTACTTGCATATTTGAACAAAGTTGATCTCAGTCAATCAGAATCCAGCATGTTTTCATGAAATTCAAATTTTTTAATCTCTGAAATTTTAGTATAAAATCTATTTATCAGGTTTTTCATGACGATCGTAGATTTTCAATGCTGACAAACTCGTACGTGTACTACCCTTCTCTGAAGAGCATAAAGTAACTATGAATTATTTCCAGCCTATTTAAGACCAAATTTTTTTTCTTGATCATTTTAATGTTTTTGACGACGTTATCGATTTGATTTCAAATACGATTTGCAATTCACCAATTGTTGGCGGAAATGGAAATACGCTGGAAGCGATCGTGGCAAAAGGTTTTTTATCCACAACTTGAGGGGTTTCTATAAGCCAGAAGTATTTCTAGAGAGCCTATTACTTTTTATTTATACCACTGTTACCATAATTTAAATAACAGTGCTTGATCTCGAAATAATTTTCGCGAATTTCAACGATCGGGAGTAACCAGAAACCTTCAAATCCTAAAGATAATATTTTTAGGGCCTCGGTGCATTTTGACAGATTTGCACTTTTTCAATTTTTTTTGTCTTCATGGGAAACTTTTTGGCACTTCAAAATTTTCGGATAAAAACTCTTTCGAACACAAGTTGCAACTGTTCAAATTACTTTGTATGATCTGAATTTCTTCAGATTGATTATTTTTACTTTATAAATCGTCTTTTGAAAAAACACTCAAAAAACGCGCGTTTGCTATCGAAGGTGTCTAAATTACAGCAAAATTATTTTCAATTAATAAGGAGCGGCTCCTTAGGAGCCTTTAAATACGGCCCTGTTCACCGTTGAAAATTCATTTCGTTTAAATTCATACGATTTCTAAGTCAAAATCGAAAATTAATTTTTTTTAAAAAAGTCGAAAAAACCGAAACTTTAGCACATCGAAAAAAATAATTTTTTCACGAGTTAAATGAAATAAATTTAAACGGTCGACAGGTTGGCTTACCAATTGGGAAGTTTCGATGAAATTATTTAATTCTTGATTAGCCCCACCTGCACGAGCGTGTTTCAGAACACAGAGACCAAATATTTTGGAGAAGTTCATTTGGCCGCGGAATATCGGAACAGACCCACGATAGTTCCCCTTATTTTTAATTTCAAGAATTTTGGTGAGTTCTAGAAATTTCTCATCAGACTGGAAATGCATTAATTGGATGCAATTTTATGTTAAATGCAGTTAAAACAGTACTGAAACAAGATAAAACTGTTGATAAACCTTTATTTGCTATCGGGGGGGTAATCGCCACCGAAAAAGACGATTCCGAGCAAAAAAACTTTTTTGGGCCATCTTTTGGTCAGAAAGTAGAATTTCAAAAACCCTCATTTTCAGCACTTATTTTCGTTTTTGATCACAATCAGCTCAATTTTTAAGGTTTCTTGTGGCAAGAATCGTAGTCACATAAAAATTTGCTATTTTCTGAAAAAATTTTTTTTGAAAAATAAAATGTTCGAAAATTTTCGAAAAAATTTTGGTCATTTTGACAAAAAAAAATGCGGAGGCGGAACACTTTGTAAGATGTCAATCATTTAATTTAATCATTTCAATTAAAACTCAGATTTTGACCGCTGCGCACCCTATCTATGTCACATAGTCTATGTGTGTGTTCTGAAACACTCTCGTGCAGATGGGAGGGCAGGGGGGGGCTTCGACGGATTTCCCCAAAACCGTATTTCCATTCAAAAAAGTATGATTTAGAGTATAAACAAGAGCGAAAAAACAAAACGAAAGCATATTCAAATATAATGAAAGTAGCCATTTCCAATGTTTTCAGCTAAGGATTCCAAAAAAATAAGTTTGATTCGAAATCAAAATTTTCTTAAAAAGCCATAATGCAAAAATACGCTAGTTACAAAAGTTGCCCGGATCATGAAAGTTTTTCATCCAGAGCTTATATCCGTATCTGTCAAAATTCACCGACGCCCTAACATGTTATCTAACTATGTTATCGCCTTAACATTTTTGCCATATTGTTTAAGAATTTGTGCCCTATTGCTCTTGTTAATTAAAATTTAAGGACAAAATGACAAAATTTAAGGACAAAATGGCAACTAATGAACAAAATAAAAAGTGTAAATCTTAATTTTCTATCTCAGTTATTTTAGAAATTGAAACCCTTTTTATAGTAGAATAAATTGATTTTTTTCGACCTTTCATGATAAAAAAAAATTTGCCGCGCAAGTTTTTTTCGAAAAATTTTCTTTCCAAAAGTCTTAAAATTTGATAACCTTTCCAAAAAAATAGGTAAAAATTAGAGTCGCCGACCTTTTTTCTGCCATTCCCAGCCTACCTTAACCCTAAAATATTAAAGTTTGAATCTTTACTATAATCTGATGAATAAAATACAAAAACACATCATTTTTCTTTCATCAATTTAAATACTAGAAGTTCCCTAATTATTGCCGAACAAGTGCCGATTTCTGGATCGTCAAAAAACTCCCTTAATAAAAAACTAATTTTTTGTCCGATCTGAATCGACAAATACTTGATCGAATCGACTTTGATCCGATCCGATCAAGTTTTTTAAATCTGCGATTCGATCAAGTTCGATCCGATCAGGTTTCATAAATTTGCGATTCGATCAAGTTCATCCGATCAGGTTTTCAAAATTTGCGATCCGATCAATGTTCCTATCCGATCCGGGTTCAAAATTTGCGAATCAAATCAGGTTTTCAAAAATTTGGCGATCCGATCAAGTTCGATCCGATCAAGTTTTCAAAAATTTGAGGTCTGCAAAATCTGATCGCAATCAATCTTTATTTGCATAGCGCGGCGATTTTACCGCCCAGCTAAATAATGACCATCGGTTTCTAAGTTTCCCTTCCTAAAAGGCTCTGGTGCCACCGCGGTCCTTTGTTTCCTACATGTATGCGAATAACATATACACACTAAATTCGAAATAAAAAAATAGGGTCTCGGTTTTCTAGATCAGGATATATCGCTAGCCTACAGAACCCTCGTAAGACTTTTTCAATTTTTTGCATTCTTTTAATAATTATTTATTTTACATTCTACTTTGAAGGTTCGGCGATATCAGGAGTAACTGGAATTTATCCTGGAAAAGTTTGCTTTGGTTTGGAAATGAAAGAAAGAACAAGTTTTTGCATAAAATCGTCGAAATTAGTCACTTCATTTGTTTCATACTCAGTTAAAAATCCTTCGTCATCTTTTTTCGATTATACTTTTGACGTGCCATCTGCTCGAGAAGTTTTATTCAAGTAATTACATAAAATTGTCCCATTTTCCAATCCGATCAGATCCAAATAGTGCACTAAGGCGAGCTTATGAAATTTGAGATCAGATTAATTTTTCTGATTATATTAGTCAAATAAAAATTTTGTTGAATTCATTTCCGGTCTGACAAATATCAAATTTCTAAACTAAAAGACAACAGAAAAATAAAATAAATTTCACAAGAAATGAATGACTTAATTTTCTAAGTTTTCGTAAAGTTTGATAAAAATTTATATAAAAGTTGAAAAAAAGAAATTTATAAAAATTGATTTGGTTAAAAAGACAGTATTTTTCAGTACTATTACACTTGCAATTATCTTTTTAATTTTTTTCACTCATAAGCTCAAACTTCGATGCTCGTATTCTCAAAAATCAGGTCCATCTGATGAATCGTCTTCTAGAAAATGATTATTAACCCCTTTTTCATTACGGGAAAACAGACCCCCAACCATTTTGATTTAACTTAAACAGAAATATAACAAAACCTTCATCAAATAAGAAAACAAGGTGTTTTCATCACAAACTTAAAATCCGACTTAAAAAATTTTCAAACCGGTCTAAATTTTCATTGTTGTCAAATGTTGAAATTTATGAATATAACACATAAAGCGTTTTTGAAAATCTGAATGAAATATTCTAGTTCACCCGCTGAAATTCAATGGATATATGTTTGCGTACATAATAATGGAAATGTACCCAGTGAAATCACATTAGAAATTTTAACAACTACTGTATCAAGCAACCCAAACCCAATTCCAGTTACTTGTGGCCTGAATGCAAAGTGTCAAGATTCGAGCTGTATTTGTCAAGATAAGAGTCAAACATATTATTCAGATCTCTAAGGAGGTAGTGTCCGCAAGAAAAGTTAGGCTGAAAATATGATATACAGTCATCGGCGACTCATCGCTCCCTAACTGGAACACTTACGGACCTTAAAAGTGCTTCAGTTAGAGGCACCCCAATACTTTTGCTTTATTCCGATTTCAAATTGCTTTATTTTGTGGTTAAATTTAAAAGTGAAAGAAAAAGTTTTGGTTATAACATAATTCTTGTTACACAAGTCACATACAGGTAGCAGTTTTGTATCATTTTTTTTAAACTTGTTATCGAAGTTTGCTTTGTTTTTTATATTTCAAATTTCTAAACCGCTGAAACCGGGGTTTAATGCGTCAAAATTTTGAATTTTCTTCAGAAACCTTCTGGCAAATTCGGCGGGATGTTTATGATTTCTCTCATCAACTTTTTTATCTGCTGTTTTTCTTAAAAATTGTAACAAGAATTTTAGATTTTTTAATTTACTGACATTTTGTGTATCATGACATTATCTAAGTAAATAATTTTTTAGAAAACTTGAAAACTGTGTGAACTTGAGCAAAATCGAGAAAGTCTCGAAAACTTGTGAATTTCGAGCTTTTTCTTCCTCATAAATTATTAAGTACGAAAAAGTTTTCATCTTTTTGGACGTTCAAACTGGGCCGTGAGGTTTTTTAAAGTATGCCTCAGTGTTGATACGTTCGAAATAAAACAAGGATATTTCGGTAGTGTTTAAGAGCTGATCTGTTTTTTCCAAAATTATGAAAGTTAAAATAGTATCATTCACTCCGCTTGTGGCGTTTATTAGAGTTTTTAAATAGCTTGTAACAAGCTGCTTGTTGTAAATCATCGCTCGAGAAAGTTACTTCTAGAGAATAATTTATTATAAAAATTAATAATTTTTAAATACTCAAATTTCAGCTTTTTTGCTCCTTAAGTGGTTCTTGTTTCTAATTTGAAATCATATTTTTGAGGTGGATTTACTCCAAAGCCAAGTTTTTTGACGCTAAATTTGGTTGACATTCACGGTGCAAACTTGATTAATTTGGAAGTATTACTTCCTCAAAATTCTAGAAATCGCTAGAATTTTCACTTTTCGGTGGGAAGGGAATGAGACGATTGTCAAGGGGAATGAGCAAAAAGTGGAAAAAAGCCTGGAGATTGTGCCCTTTTAATATCCGGTATAGAAAATTACATATCCCTTTGACAAATTTTAAGTGATTTAGAGTTGTTTTTTTACCTGCACATCATTTTAAAGTCATGTTTATTGTATTTGTTAAAATATTATAAAAAACACAAAACATTAAATTTGCGGATTGTCTGCTCGGTTTCTGCGAAAAATAAAGATTTTTCGTAATAAATTTGCCGAGATATTTTTGTCGTAGCGCGCTTCACAGCCAAAACTTTTCTTAATAAAAAATTCTACAATTTTATTACGTGAAATTTAAATTTGTTCTTAAAACAACCGGAGAGACAATCCGCAAATTTAATTCAATTGCGATTTTCAATACCTTATGAAATACAATAAATATATGACTCAAAAATAATGTGCAGTTCACAAAGCGACCCTAAATCACTATTAATTCGGAAAAGGATATTAATTATATCATACATGTATAATAAACAATATGATCTCCGGGTAAAAATTTACAGATAACAATATTTCTGACCGTTGGATCATGATGAATGACGTTTGATTGTTTAATAGATGGTTATCGTGGTGATGCCTACAATTTTTGTTCATTTAATCAATGTGATAACGATAACTGTGCTTTTGCAGAAACTTGCAATTTCGATACTGGAAACTGTGACTGTCGCGAAAATTATTCTAGAATCAAAGAATTATGTGTGTCTCCTCATTGTCCCGGAGAGGCCGTAAACGTGACGGAAAATCATTTTGGATATGCGATCGGGGAAATCAGCTCGCCATTTTATGGAGTTAATGATTATCCAACGCATTTTGACTGTAATTATACAGTTGAAGCTCCACGATCGCCGAACAGGAATTTTATTCATAACAGTTAACTCGACTATTTCTTCTTGACTTAATTTTCATTCCAAAAAAAGTTTTTAACAAAAAGACACGCGTGGACACTACTCATTTTAACGTGTGATTTTAACGTTGTGGCTACGCATTCTAAGCAAAGTGTAATAAAGGGATATCGCCGAATTTTCCGAGATCGGCAGAAAAACTAACACAATTTCACGATTTCACGCTGAAATACTTCCAGTGCCAATATCACCGAATGTTTTTTGAGATTTTTATCAGAAATTATTTTGTGGGCGTCATGAATGACGTAATTTTCATGATTGTATTTCTGTAATTTACTTTTCATAACTTTTATTTGATCGCGTTAGGTTGAGTACTTAATTCCTCGCATGTTGATGACTCATGTCGAATTTTGAACCTACTGTAAAACGCCTTATGAAATTGTTAAACACATCGATTACGGGGCTTCCTGCCACATAGAAGGTAGTTGTTCAGCCAACAATTTTATTCAATTGGCTTTTAAAAACTACCCATTCGATGAAGCTCAAACTGAGCACAATTATTTTAAGAGTAATTTAATAACTTGTTTCGAATCAAACCATTGTTTCCTATTTTTTAACAAAACTGATGATCAAAAAATTTTAGTAATGTCATAAGAAAAATAAAATATTCAGGTTTGAGCCATCTGAAAACTTAATAAGATTGTTTTCAATAGCGTAAGCATATAAAAAATATTTATGTCCCCATATCGCCGTAATTGCAAATATCGCTGCAGTTCAAGATAGCCCTATTTCGTCAATCAAATATGGCCGGATTTGCCCATATTGCCTATAAAAACAACGATATTTTCTGACCATGAGCTAAAATCCTTCCAGTGCCCGATGGCACTGCCCATAACGTAGAAAGAGCCGAGTATAGCCAAACTTATGTGAGCGCTTGAAGTTTTTATCTAAAATAAATTAGAATGCGTCACAAATTACAATAAATTTCAAGAATGAATTTTTCAAATCCACTTTTTTAGTTTTTATTTGGTGGCGTTTCGTGAAGTTTTTAATTCTGAACATTTTGGTTTTTTACTTTATAGAAACTAACAGTGAAACTCTTTATGAAATTAAAAAATTAACGAATCATGATGAAAAGAAGAACTTATTTCTGTCCTCATATCGCCGAAAAACCTTCTACCACCGAAAGTGTCTAATACCCTCGAATTTTTCTGAGCTCTTTCCTTAACTTTCTTAAAATTCAAATTTCACAAAAAATGATCTAAAATTGGTTGTGATATGATTGTCAGGTGATCAAGGCAGACCCCCAAGATAAAAAAATTATAGGGATTTTTTCGACTTCTTGTCCTTTAAAAATTCTTGTTTTTCATAAAAAAAAATATTCGCCTCACAATTACATACATTAAAAATGTATAAAAGATTTGATTAAGAGAAACTCTTGAGACTAAGGATATTCTGAAATAGGCTGTTTTTTACCTCAAAATTTATTGGTTAACCTTCTAGGGATAATCGTTTATTGCGAAAAAACACTTTCGTGAATATCCCGGCCCTACTACTTAAAAACACACTACGTTTCCTAATCAGGGCCGGGATATTCACAAAAGTGTGAATAGGGGCTATTGAGGTCTTTACTGTGCTCTTGTCTTCCTCACCGCTCTTTCAATCGAAATGGCTGGCAAATGGGTTCGTTCCGCCAATGTGAGACTCACATAATGTGTTTGTGAGTATTTCATTTGAATGAAAAAATTTTAACGACATTTTAATTTCTTTACTCTGTTGTTAATTTTATATTATTTCGATGAATAATTTTCAAAAGTTGCTTCGAAATAATGATTGAAAACAAATTATCAATGGAGCAATCTCATTTTTGCAAACGTGATCGACTTGAAATTTACGATATAAAACATGCTCAACTAATCACTATGGATCACTCAACAACTAGCCAGTCAAATGATACAACCATTGTTTTATGTGGAAATTGTAAGTTATTTCTTGCGTGTTTAGAAATGACATAATTTTCTGAAAAAAAAATTAATATTTCTATGCCTTCAATCGAAAATCTCAATTTCAGAATTGGGCGACTCAGTTTTTTCAGCCGGTTAACTTAGACAGTGTCGATTGGCACTGAGTGGTCATTTAGTGTTAAATTTCATCTTTTTTAGTCATTATTACTCGGAATCGTGAATTATAGCGATATCCTTAATGGACCTGACTTGAACAAAATCATCCAGGTACGAGTGCGTATGTAGCATAGTCTAAATGAACGAAGAAAAGGGGAGCGAGGGTGTAGTACTGAGCGACAATGAAGTGCAGTCACGATTTGGGGCGCTGTGATTGGACTATGCTACATACGCACTCGTACCTAGATGATTTTCTTCTTGTCAGGTCCATCGAGGATATAGTAAGATCAAAATCGAAAAATTTTGAAGTTTTTTGAAACCCGAAATTCGGTAGTTTTATGTTCTGAAAATGAAGAAATCCAGATTTAAATGCCTCAAGTCAGGACCATTTATGTTTAAAGTGATTTAAATTTTTTTCTGGCGGGGTATGGGGACTGAAATGGCACCAATGATTTTTCAAATTGTCGATATTGACAGAATTAAAAATTGAGTTTTTGGGCTGCACCTCCATTCACGACGGTAACCTCATTCTGACTTAAAAAACAAATTTTTATTACTTTTATTTTTGAACTCTAAACTGGTTTAGCTTGCGTTGATGATGAAATTTGGTTTGGTCGTACTTTTGGTAACAAATTGAACTTACGATTTGTCTCTGACGAAATCAATACTTCCACTGGCTGGAGAATAAAATGGATTCTGCGACCCGAAGAAGAATGTATATGCTTATTTTCATAAGTTTTTATTTCACAATAAAGTCTGTTGTTAGTTACCACATAAATGTTGTTGATGAGAATGGTTGATAAAAACGCAAATCTAAGTAACTGAAAAACCATCTCAGTAGGATGGCCGAGGAATTTTCAAATGAAAGACAGAAAGTCCTAAAAATCTGACATAAGTTATGCACATACCTAGACAGATTAAAAGTGAAAAAATATTTTTTTATTGTTAACTTCATGGTGTCCAAAAACAGTTTTTTGTACCTCACGCATTTAAAAGTGCCGGGATCTCTTTCATTTTACTATTGATACGGCGCATCGATTTGCAAATTTAAAAAGGGGCACTAACCTATAATTATTCGATAAATTATTGGGCAATACGGTGGGGGTTTTTATCACAGAGCTAAAGTGTATCAAAAAACCTAAGTAAAAACGTTCTACAGCTCTGCGATACTGTTATACTGGATCAAAATCTGCATATATGTAACAAAAACTTTCCACAGCCCATAGCAATTGTATGAGCTGCTGTATAATTATATATTGTACTTCAAATCTTTTAATAAAGTTATAAAATTATCGAGAAAAAAAACTAACTTCGTTAGTAACTAACTCAGCCAATCAGCGAGCCGGAAACTTCAAAGTCCTTATTAATGGTCCTACTGCTTCGAGACTATACTAGATCGACGGGGAATTCAGTTTTACGTTTAATGATATCATTTTCATTATCTAAAATGACTACTTATGGAGAAATGTGATTTTTAAGATTATTTTTGAAAAATCAAATTTTGAGTTTGTCCGCAGTCAGACCCGGCTCATTTTGTTCACATGCTAGGACGTCGGGATTAAGCTCTCTATGTGGGGAAATTGATACCGAACAAAAAATTGCATTTTGGAAAATTTTAATTTTAACCGCAAGGTGGCCAAATCCTATGTTTAAACCTTATTTTCGCTCTAGCCCTCGAATATATGTTGGGCCGTGAGATATTATTTCCATTCTCAATAAATTTTTTTTCTGCATCTTTCTAGAAGAAANAAATGAGAAAAATAAATTTGTATGAACATCGAGATTCTCATTGGTCGAAATTTGAACAAATCAGAATCGATCATTTTGAATCATTTTATGAATTCATTTCTGTGCTGAATTCAAATATATACTTTTTGCCCTATGTTTTTTGTCAAGAAATGCCCTTTTTAGACATTTAAAATCCTCAAAAACGGCCAAAATTGGTTTATTTTGCTCCAAAGCCTCTAGCGCCTCAAATATATGTCGTGCCGTGAGATATTATTTTCATTCACAATTTTTTTTCTGCATTTTTCCAAAATAAAATGAGAAAAATAAATTTGGACGAACACCGACATTCTCATTGATCGAAATTTGAACCAATCAGAATCGATCATTTTGAATCAGTTAAAGAATCCATTTTTTGTGCTAAATTCAAATATATACTTTTTGTCCTATGTTTTTTGTCAAGAAATGCTTTTTTTAGACATTTGAAATCCTCAAAAACGGCCAAAATAGGTTTATTTTGCTCAAAAGCCTCTAGCGCCTCAAATATATGTTGGGCCGTGAGATATTATTTCTATTCACAATATTTTTTTTCTGCATCTTTCCAGAATAAAATGAGATAAACAAATTTGTATGAACACCGACATTCTCATTGGTCGAAATTTGAACCAATCAGAATCGATCATTTTTAATTTTTCTTACAATTTTTTTATAATAATAAGATAAACTAGTTGAATACAATATCAGATTTTCAGCATATATTTTTTACGGTAACTATCGGATAGTTAGTATCCCCATAAAATTAAATTTTGATAGCAAAATTAAGACATTCTGATTTTACGACATTTTAATAACTATCTTCACAAAACGCATCCACCATAATTTTCAGTTTTTTCAAAAAACGTGGGTTAATTTGAAGATTTAATTGAGATAATTTATGCGTGAACTTTCTCGCTTTTTGGAATCGCTCGAGCGCAAGGATTGACGGTTTGAAAGCCAATTTTTGATGAAAATTTGTCGCTGAACATCACGCAGAGTGACGTTGTAATGAGTTTGTAAACGCCTAAAAATAATGACAATGTCTTTACTTTTCGATACGCTTAGAACAAAATTATTTAAAGTGGCATTGTACGATTCTGCGACATTATTTGAACAACTATGGTCCTTCGAAATTAAGTATTTCTTCATAATAACAGGCTTCCTTGCAAAAATTTTCTGAAAATTTATTTGACAGATAGGACATCAGTAATGGATATGTATGTCCTTGTTTCACAACTACCGAAGTTATATATTTAATAAACGGGAGCATTATATGACTAGGAAAAAAATGGAAGTTTTCACTCGACTTACGAAATTTCTGAAATTGGTATCATGAAAAGTCAAATTCGATGACCGTAAAACAGATAATTGGTTATTAATATTCCTATTGATATGTGCTATACAGAGGACGTGAATAAGTTTAATTGGAAATTTAGCTTGACTGGCTCTAAAACTTATAAAAAGTGTTTTTCGGCAATATGATCCAAAAATGTTGAAATGACAAAAAAATGATAAAAACTGAATTTTTCGACAAATAATGAAATTTTTCAAAGTTTTTGATGAAAAACATATGAACTTGCATGTGAATTATTTTTATCTATACCAGTATGTAACTTTCAATCTATAAATAACAAGTATTTCAAGACCACAAAAATATTTCCATCTTGAAATTTTTCGTGATAAACAAAGAAAAATTGGTGAAATATGCCTATTTTTAGTTCTTAATAAATGAAATACAGTACTTTATTAATATTGATGTTCTGTTCAAACCACTATAAAAGTCATCATTCGATAAAACATATCAAAAAAGGTCCGAATTATTATAATTTTTTGGTTAAACTCCGGTTATGTCGGTAAACTTAAGCGTGGGCGCTAAGAACCCCCTAAATAGGCATGTGGTTGATCGAGCCAAAGATTTTCGAAAATTGTATTTAAAACTTTCAGAAATGACCAAACGCGGAGCTAGAAAGCAAAACAGTATTTTTACGGTCCATTTCGGTCATTTTTTTTAATTCTCAAATAAAAATGATACAATTCTGACACTAGAAAGAGGAGCCGTATAAAATAACCATTTCAGGTTATATTTATATCATGAAAATTAAACTTATAAATTCATTTTTGCAAATTGTTAAGAAAATAGTTCAAATTAATAGAAAAATTTGTCAAATTTGTAGAAAAATTTGTCAAATTTATAAAAAAACTTGTCAAATGCTGAAAAAATTCGTAAAAGTTTCAATAAGTTGTAAAATATTCAATAAATTTGAAAAATTTTACGAAATTCGGCAAATTTTCAAGAATTATAAAGAATTTTCAAAAAATTTGTCAAATGTTTCACAAAAGCTTTCAAATTCCAAACGAAGTTTACAAATTCCGAACAAAGATTACATATTAGGAAAAATGATCAAATTTTAAAGAAAAAATAAATGTTAAATTTTGTAAGAAAATAATGAAATTTCAACAAAAATACTGAAATTTTCTAATTTGATTTTGATTTTATAAAAATGTACAATTTTCAAAAAAATTTTTTGGTTATGGAGATAACTATCCAATTTCTAAGAAAATTCACGATTCTATAAAAATAATATTGAAATTTTGAAATTCAGAATAAAATATTAAAAATTTTCAAATAAAGTAGTTAAATTTTTTTGTTTTGAAAATATAAACGATAATAAATCAATTATGAACTGATTAAGAATGTTCTACAAAGCTTTGAAATTTGGATGTACACTTATCCAATTTCAAGAAAATTGATAAATTAATTTTAAAATAATCAAATTTTTGTCGAATTTTTGAAGTAAATGGAACAATTTTGAAGGTTATTAAAAAAAATTTTCTTAAATTGTTTGGAAATATTATCGACATTTGATAAATTTAGCTGTTTCCTTATTTGACATTGTTTCTTGATAACGAAATTTTCTTTAATTTGTAATTTTTTTAAGATTTGAAAAAAATTTCGAATGTAAAAATAAATTGAAAAGTGTCGAAAATCTAAAATGATTGTCAAATAAGGTAAACAGTTATTTTTTCAGATTTCGAAAAAATTACAATTCACCTTATTTGACAATGGCTTTTGCTTTCGGAAATTTCAGAAATATTGTAATTTATTTTTGAATTCGAAATTTTTTCCAGCTTGCTAATTTGAAAGCTTAGATATTTCACAAATTTTTCGTTGATTTGAGATTACTTAGTTTTCAATTTTTCAAATTTGAAAATAGAATTTAAAATTTTAAAATAAATTATTGTACAAATTTAATGAAATTTTGTTATCAAGAAAGATTGTCAAATTGGAAAAACAGCTAAATTTCGAAAATGTTTTTAAAAATTTATCAAAAAAATGAAGAAACTGAAAATTGAACAGTTTTATTTCAAAATTTTTATCATTTCTTTCTAAATTTTCAAATTTAAACTTTTTTATGAAAAATTTTCAAATTTTCTAAGCAATTGGAAAGTTTTCCCAACCATTATAAAATTTTTAAAAGAATTTAACAATTTCCTTTTAAATAAAACAAAAATTCTCAAAAATTTTATTCAAACTTTCAAAAAATTTTCCAATTCAAAAACTTTGTGAGGAATTTATTAAAAATCCTACAATTTCATTCAAAATTGGACAATTAAATATAAATTTTTAACATATTCTTAAAACTCGATAATTTTTCTTCAAAATTCCAAGCTTGGTTAAAAATTTGAAATTATTACATAATTGGACGATTTTATTTTGAATTTTACAAAAAATTTGATATTGTATTTAAAAATTTGACAAAAATTTAGAAAATTTCTTAATTAAAAAAATTTTAAAATATTTTTTTAATTTTTCATGAAAATAAATACAGAAGTTGCATGATATCGATCTATGATAAATGATATTGATATTCATACTAGTATAAGACAATCATTCCAGGAACCATATCGAAAAAAGTTACAAACTAAAAATGCTATGACCTTGAAAGTTTTCAACAAGAAAATCAAAAATTATGGTTTTTTTAATTATTTTATAAAATAAAATCGGGAATCATGCGAATTATTTTTCACTTTAATTATCCGACAAATAAAGCTAAAATAGGCCGTAAGCCGATATTAGGGGAATTTATATTTCGTATTTAGCTCCAAATCTAACGAAGCTCAAAAGAAGGAGATTTAAGTTTTTATAAACATTTAAAAAATTTGGCCGATGTTCGATATAGGGGCATTTAAATTTTCTAAATTTGCCATATTTTTCAAGAAATTTTTCAAACATTTAAGAAATTAGTGAAATTTTTATGAAATTCGTCAATTTTTTAAGAAAAATTGTTAAATTAATTCAAATTTTGTCAAATATTGGAGGAATTTGTCAAAGTTTCAGAAAATTTGTCAAAGTTTGAAAAAAATTTGTCGAGTTTTTGGTAAAATTGGCGAATTTTGTCAAATATTTGAAGAATTTGTGAAAATTTGAAAAAAATTTTGTCAAAGTTTTATAAAATTTGTCGAATTTTTAAGACTTCCGTCGAATTAACAAAAAATTTGTAAAATTAAGAATACATTTGCAACTTATTTAAAAAAAATTGTCAATTTTTCAAAGAATTTGTCAATTCTCGAGAAATTTGTCAAATTTAAATAAGAATTTGTCAATTTTTAAGAAATTTGACCGATTTTCAGAAATTTGTCAAATTTTAAAGAAATTTTCCAGATTTCAAACTTTCAAATCAAGAAAATAATATTTTTTTTTTTAATTTATGTCAAATTTTTATATACAATATTTAATTTTTCCTAAAATTCAAAAAAGAATCATTAAATTATAAAATGATATTAAATTTTGAAGCGAGCTTTATTTTTTGAAGAAAAATTATCGAATTTTAGGAAAATGTTAAAAATTTTAATTAAATTGTAAAATGTTGAATAAAGTTTTAGGATATTTATATTTTGAATTAAAATATTGAGAATTTGAGTTTGATTTTCAAAGAAATTGTTGGATTTTTTGAAAAAAAATCTTTAATTGTGGAGAAAACTTTCCAATTTTGCAGAAAATTTGGAAGAAAATATTAGAAATTTTAAAGTAAAACTGTTAAAATTTTTATAAAATTTTTTCCAATTTTTTGTTTAATTTTAAAAAAAATTATCCAGCTTCAAAATAATTTTAAATGTTCTAAAAAAATTTTCTAATTTTAAAAGACATTTTCATTTTTTTCAACTTTTTGATAAATTTTTGAAATATTTTCTAAATTAAGCTGAAATCTCAAATCAACAAGAAATTTGTAAAATTTCTCAGTTTTAAATAATCAAGCTTATAAAAATTTCGAATTCGAAAATAAATTACACAATTTCAGAAGTTTTCGAAATCAAAACTCATTTTTTAAAAAGGTGAATTGTTATTTTTTTTATCTAAAAATTTAGCTGTTTACCTTATTTGACACTGATCTTTGATTATTGACACTTTTTAATTTATTTTAAATTCTTAAATTTTTCAAATCTTAAAAGAAATTACGAATTAAAAAAAATTTCTTTCTCAAGAAACAATTTCAAATAAGGAAACAGCTTCATTTATCAAATTGCAAGAATATTTCCAAACAATTTATGAAAAAAACCACAAATACCGTTCAAATCTTATTTTTAGTTTTTTCCATGAAAAATTTCACGATGGGAACATATTTTTCATTATGTTCGTTATGATTTATGAAATCGAAGCTACATACTAGTGTTATAAAAAAATGATTCACATGTGAGCTCCTATTTTTTCATGAAAAACTTAAAAAAATTTATAATTTTCAGATTTTTTTTCAATTTTTAACATTTCAACATTTTGTTGGTTTTGACTGCATATGAATGTTTTGAGTACATGCATCTAGTCATTTAAGGCCTTAGTTTTTAAAGTGCGTTTTTGCAGGGGTGTTATAGAGTTTCAAAAATGTGAAAAATCAATTTTTCACACTTGAGCCCTTCGCCTGAAAGGTGTGCGAACTTCAAATTCGAAGGAACATCTATTTTAACCATCACACAAATCGTACAATATTGTACAAAAGTGTATTTTTTAAACCCAAGAATTCGATGTAGAATTTAACCGCATAATATTTTTTATGAGATTCACTATGATTACACAAAATTGTCTAAAATTTTCAAGATATTGACTTTAAACTAGATTTGCAGGCTCCGTGTTGACCTGAAGCACACGAGAGACAAAAACAAAATATATTTTAAGCTCCCTCTTAAAGTTGAGCTCCGCTTCATACAAATAACTGTAAAGTCTAGTATAACAATATTTTCGATCAAAAACATCAGAAACGATATAAAATTGTACGAGAATTAAATTATGTTAATTCCAAATGTGCATGCATAATCTTCTGTCAAATGAGAGCGTTTCTAAAAAATGAAGAACGTATTTTCTTGATATACCTTTGTCTCACAAAACTGACGATTGACATTAAACAATTTATCATAATGTTTTCAAACTCCATTCACTGATGCAGAACTTTTCAGGGAACAAAACTGACTTTTTCGAAATTTAATCAGACCTATACTTTTTCAACACATGGGATTTTAAGTTGTGTATGCCGAAATTAAAAAATCACAAAAAACAACTTGAAATACAAAAAAAAATTATGAATTATACTGTTTGATTAGTTAAACTCGGATTTATTATGAATTTATCTCTCTTGAAGTTAATCAATCGCAGCTTTACCTCTGATTTAGTATTTTTTTGATATTTTTTATTTCGATCTGTTTTTGAATAGACACACACATCGGCTCTGTCATGAGATCCGGTCTCTGCGTGATACAGACGCTTTACCGAGATTTACCCAGCTGACAAATCGACCCTCCGAATGCCGAAAACGAGAATTATTTTGAAAAATTAGAGTTTACAAAAACCTCGTTACTCCAATAATACTAATCTTTCATATGTAATTAAAAAACATAATTTGAAAATGTCTGAGTTTTGATATATAGACAGAAATATCGAAAATGTGACTTTTATCGCTGAAGGAGTGTCGCTTTTGAGCCCTTTGAAATTAAAAATATACTATTGTAAATATACAAGTTTGCAGATATTTGTTTGCACTTTCTTAATAAATCGTGACTTTGAGATCGGATGTGTGATAGTGATTTTATGATTTTTTGAAAAGGGCTTGAACAATTTAGTACAATAAGTGTGTAATGGGATAGAAATTATTGGTGGGTAATGGTTAAGGGTGTGTGTGACGATAATTGAGATTTCTCAGATAACTTTTTTGATTGACTTTTTGGAAGATAATTTTTCACTGAGTAACTTAACTTCCGGGATTTTTTCTGATTCTTTTTCAAATAAACTTGGTTTGAAAAAATAATTTTCTCAAAAAATAAGAATTCATATTTTTTTGAAATTTCAGATAACTTTTTTGATTGCTCTTTTTTGTAGAATTTTTCACTGCGTTTTTTAACTCGCAGGAATTTTTTATATAAATTTTTTCAAATAAAGTTGGGTTCAGAAAATTTATTGTCCAGCATTTCAACTAAAACTAGAAATTCACAACTCTTTTCTGAGACTTTGGAGATGAAAATCTGAAAAAAGACTATGTTATAGCCATAAACCAGGCTCTGCGGTGAATTTGATGCACAAATTAAAAATATTCTATATATTTTCAAGGAGAATTTTTTGCGGCAAGCTCCAAATTAAGCTGTTTCGACTACTAGAGGCAAAATGTTCACAAAAAGCTCTGTTCCGGGATGCGCATCTACACAAGTAAATTGAATTGAAATGACAAGAAAAAATGATGAAGAATAAATGAGGAGTAGTCTTTTAAGTGCCCTTAGAGACGCTTACTGAAAATCATGTTGGAACTTCACACGGAAATCTTTAAAACAGAGCCCAATTATCGTCACCCCCATCCTTGATCTTGTATGAGAGAGGGACAGTCAACGCGTGTTTTATACAGTTGTATTAGTTAAGCTCACTATAAAGTCCTATGATGTTTTCAAGAATATTAAGAAAATCTCAACTTATTTTTTTCGTACTTTTTCGGTTAAAGCGATAGATTGAATAATTCATTGAAAGTTAATTTGTTTCAATTTATGAAATTAAATTTAAAACGGTCCTTTGTCCCTGTGGCTGCCTTTTAATATCAATTCGGTTAAAATGTCCTCGTGGCCGACCTCAAATATCAGTTTGGTTAAAATTTCCTTGTGACCGACCCTAATTCAAACTATTACCTTTTCGCTGTCTTCATTGTTTTAGCTGAGAATTAATTGTGGTCAGAATTTCCTTATGGCCGCTGTGATCTTATTTATCAGACGATTTAAACAGCAAATTTGACCTCTTTTTCAGATATAAATTTGGCGAATAAACATGAATATAAATAAGAAGTTTTCTCAATTTGAAGGGAAAAATATTCTTGAAAGTTTAGAAAATAATATTTTTTGTATATTTAACTGGGAAAAGTCAATGAAATTTCTCGGCGAAGGTGAAAATGTCAGTTATTCTATCAACGGGACTCTTTGGCATTATATGCAGCCGACTTGGTGCAAACTTTTGGTGGTCGAATGCACAGTGCGTATGGAGAACGCTCATTATTTGGACATTCCGGTGTCCCTTATCTGTATGTCAAATAAATTGAAGAAATCATTCAGAAAAATCATCATGAAATTGAATTATTTATTGCAAAAATTAACGGAAATGCGCCTTGGAACTAGATTGTTCTGCACCGAAAGTGAGCAAGGACTGACTCCGGCCATCGATGATTTCATAACTAATAAAACAAAAACAAGCCGGTTGAATTGTACCTTTCATTTGAACCAAAATGTTCGATCATATTATGCTGAAGAATTAATTTGTGAAACTCAATACAAACATCCGAGTTGCAACAAAATATATATCGTATCTATTTAACTAGTTTGAAACTCCATTATTTTCCGTGTTTTGTAGTTGAACTGATTTTATCATACCTTATAAAGGAAATATTGCAGACTCAATATGTAACAAAAAAAGCCTAAAACGAAGTTATTCAGAATAAAATACTCAAAGTTAACACAAAAATGATGAAACGTTGGGTTTTTGATGGCAAGCATTTTTTGGGCGGATTTTATCATGCAAAAAAGAGATTTGGATTCCTTTTTAAATCTTTACTGCGAATTTTTTAATATATTTGTAGATTTGAACTACGAGTTATCCAGTAATCAGGCAGTCTAAACATTTGACAGTTCAATTCGTTTTAAAATCTTGGCTGCGAATTTTTTTAATATTTGTTGATTTTGACTGCGAGTTTTTCAGAAATCTGGCAGTCAAAACATTTGACCGCGACTTGTCCATCCAACCAGCATTTTCAAACATTAAACTTGATTTGATAAACGTGTAAAAAAATTCAGTTTCAGTTTCTCTGATGATTTAACATCATTGATATTTAAAATACTTACATAATGATAAATTAATAAAACTCTCCTGAAATAATTACATATAAAGAAATGTGTTATTCTGTATTATTTAATTTTTTTTGTCCAAGTTTCAATAAATTTATCTATCGAGCATATCATTTTATTGACATCTGGAGAATGGAAAAAATTTTCATTGAAATCTTTTGGAAGACAGAATTTCATAAACAAAGTCTTTAGTTTCACTCGGGTTTTATTAAATTTATTCTCAATGATATAAAGTTAAAGTTTATTTCAGAGTACACATAATATTCAGATACGGATCACAAAAAAGTGATTTATTCTCCCTTGGCCTTTGATCTGGCTTTGTTAACAGCAGCTTCTGACATTTCAGCTCGTTCGTTAGCTTCATCAAGTTCATGCTGTAATTTTCTGTACTTTGACATGGCCATGTTTGCAGATTCAGTTGCTTCTTCAGATGATTTCTTGTAAGTTTTTGCTTTTGAAGTAAGTTTATCTAGAGAGTCTTGGAGACGCGCCAAATTCTTTTTATCTTCCTCATTAGCGTAAAGGGATTCTTTGAATTTTCTCTCAAGTTTACGAAGAACTTTTGTGTTGTCAGAAGTTCTTCTTTGTTCGCTTTCAAGTTCAGTTTCAATTTCTCGACATTTATTTTCCAGTTTTTGAACAGCTTTTTTACCCCCTTTAAGGGCCACCTGTTCTGCTTCATCCAATCGCATCTGGAGATCTTTGATGGAACTTTCTTGATTTTTCTTCATTCGTTCTAAATGTTGAGATTGATCTTGCTCCTGAAGAATTATAAGTTGAGATCATTATTTTGAATTCATCAAATGAATATAAGTATTATGTGAGTAAAATCTGATGGTAAAAACCTACCTTTTTCAAGTCTTCAGCCAACAAAGCAGCTGTAGTTAAGGCTTTTTTTGCAGCATCTTCGGCATTTCTGGCCTCACTGACAGCTTCATCCACTTCGGTTTTGACACTATTGAGTTCACCCTCAATCTTTCTTTNAATGAAATAAAGTCAAAGTTTATTTAAGAGTTCACATCATATTTAAATACGGATCAGAAACAGTGATTTTATTCTCCCTTGGCCTTAGATCTGGCTTTGTTAACAGCAGCTTCTGACATTTCAGCTCGTTCGTTAGCTTCATCAAGTTCATGCTGTAATTTTCTGTATTTCGACATGGCCATGTTTGCAGATTCAGTTGCTTCTTCAGATGATTTCTTGTAAGTTTTGGCTTTTGAAGCAAGTTTATCTAGGGCGTCTTGGAGACGCGTCAAATTCTTTTTATCTTCGTCATTAGCGTACAGGGATTCTTTGTATTTCCTTTCAAGTTTACGAAGAACTTTCGTGTTGTCAGAAGTTCTTCTTTGTTCGCCTTCAAGTTCAGTTTCAATTTCGCGGCATTTATTTTCCAGTTTTTGAACAGCTTTTTTACCACCTTTAAGGGCCACCTGTTCTGCTTCATCCAATCGCATCTGGAGATCTTTGACCGAACTTTCTTGATTTTTCTTCATTCTTTCTAAATGTTGAGATTGATCTTGTTCCTGAAAAATTATAAATTGAAATCATTATTTTGAATTCATCAAATGAATATAAGTATTATGTGAGTAAAATCTGATGGTAAAAACCTACCTTTTTCAAGTCTTCAGCCAACAAAGCAGCTGTAGTTAAGGCTTTTTTGGCAGCATCTTCGCATTTCTGGCCTCACTGACAGTTCATCACTTCGGTTTTGACACTATTGAGTTTCCCTCGATCTTTCTTTTTTGGTTATGAATGACGTATTTTGAGTATGCAACATGTTTGCACGTTCATTGGCTTCCATTAAATCATTTTCAGCTTGTTTCCGGCATCTTTCCGACATTTCCAATCCTGTCGAAGTTCTTCGATTTCAGTGTCATGAGTCCTACTCGTCGTTCAGAAACAGCAGCTTGCTCACGAATATCTTCTGTTATTCGGGCCGAATCATCAAATTAGTACTACGTCTTTGAGAGACAAAGACAAGTCTTTTGATACTTTTTGCCCATCAGCAGCTTGTCGAGCAGCTGTGGCCAAATTGACCTTAAATCGTTAAAGTCCGATTCCATCTTTTTTACGAGATCGATACTTCTCCCGCGAGCTCGCATTTCGTTGTCCAATGATGCTTAATCATGTTTTAATAATTATATAATGTCTTATGGAATTAAGTTGGTATGTTTATGTTTTTCAAGTAATATTTGTCAATGAATTATGCAAGTCAAGCTTAGGGTCAAGCTCAGGATCAAGCTTAAAGTTTAAATCATTTTATGGACTGAAAAGTCTTTAAACGTATGAAACAAAATACCAGGGGCTGAATTGTTAGTGATTTAATAACTTTATATAATTTTCCTATTTTTATTCTATAACAAAGTATCTTTTAAAAAGATTTCAAAATTATTTAAATAAAAACCTTGAATTTGCTCAACAGATCGAGATGCATTTCGTCGAGAGTTATCAATTTCTTCGTCTTTTTCAGCAATTCGTCTATCAGCTTCTTGCTTTAGCTGTTGAAGCTCAACTTGAACACGAAGTGCTTTAGCCTCCTCAGATTCCACTGCAGCTTCAGCTTCTTCCAATGACGCTTGTATATCGCTGCGTTCCTTTTCGATCATTCGTTTTGATTTTTCAAGTTCGTGAATAGTTTTAGAGCATTCAGCAGCACTTTCAACCAGCTCCTGAGACTCTTCTTGAAGATTTTTGTTTTCTCGTCTTATAGATTCTAACTGGTCTACAGATTCTTCTGTAGAGTTTTTTAATTTAAAAAGTTCGGCCTGGTTTGCTCTCACCTCTTTTTGAGCATGTTCAAGTTCTACTTGAGATTCTTCTTGCTTTTGTTTAGCTTCTGCGAGCAGTTTATCAAAATTTCGCTGCCTTTTATCAAGCTGGGCGGCAGCGGTATTAGATCTCTCTAAATCTGCAGAAAGATCTTCAACTTCACCTGATAATCTTGTTTTAGTTTTTTCGAGAGATGCACATCGGCCTTGTGCAGCTTCAACTTGTTCTTCAGATTCCTGTAGACGGGCAACAAGTTTTTTCTTAGCTTCTTCGAGCTCATCCGTTCTCTGAATTGCATCAGTTTCATATTTGTTTCTCCAATTAACAACTTCATTATTGGATTTTGACAAATTTCGTTGAAGTTCTTGTTTAGATTCTTGTTCTTCTTCATATTGTTCTCGAAGCATGTCAGTATCATGGCGTTGAGAATGCAATTGATGAGAAAGAGCATTTTTAGATTTTGATTCTTCGTCGGCTTGCCTTTTCAATTCTTCATTAGTTTGGGTCAATGAATTTTTATTACGAACGAGTTGATTGTTATTTGAATCTCTTTCTTCAATTTGACGTCTAAGATCATTGAGTTCATTACTCATTTTGCCAACATCTGCGGTACCTTCAGAAATCAGGGTTCCAGTTGTATCAAATTTGACCTTCAGCTCTCCAATGCTGTCTTCAAGATTTCGCGATTGTTTTTCAAAGTTCAATTTAGCTTTCGTAAGAGTTTCAACATTAACCGAAAGCTCATCAACTTCGATCTTGGCCTCAGACTTTTCTTTTTCGAGCTTTTGTTTGACTCGGTTAAGTTGCTCAATTTGTTCTCCAAGACCAGTAGCTTGATCGCATTGCTTCTTTCGAATATTCGACAGCGTTGATTCGTGATTAAGAGTTGCTTCCTCTAGTTCTCGTCGCAATTTTGCCATCTCTGCTTCTCGGCGTTTGGAGATCTCTATTTGCGCCTGAGTGTTGCCGGCGGCTTCTTCGAGGCGTTCGGCCAGTTCTTCTAGTTCTCTTGAGAGATCTGCGCGAGTTTTTTCAGATCTGGCTCGACTTCCTCGCTCAGTTTCAAGCTCTTCTTCTACTTCTTCAGAACGGCCTTGAAGTTTACTCTGATTTTTTTCTGGAGTTGACCAACGAGTGATTGCTCTCTTCCAGTTTTGCAATTGAGTTGACCAAAATCAAATTCGCATTTTTTCAATTTTTCCTCTTGGACAGCCTTATCATTTTCAAGGTCCATAATTTGTTCTTGAGCCAACCGGAGATCACCTTCAAGCTTTCGCTTGGCACGTTCTAGTCCATTCGGGCCTTTTTCTCGGTTTCAGAGGCAATTTCAAGATCATCAACTTGTTGCTCTAGTTTAGCCTTAGATTTAGAAAGGTTAACAACTTTTTCTTCCTCAGACTGAAGATCTCCTAATGTTTGCTTCAAACTTCTTCTAGAGCCTTTTTCTCTTTCTCAAGCTTTTGAATTTGTTCTGAAACTGCACTTAGTTCTTCAGATACATTTTTTACTTTATTTTCCGTGCATGCTTTTCTTTTCGACTTTTGCCAAAGTTAATTCAAGATCATCATATACTTTTTTTAATTCCGAAGATTCGTCTTCTAGTTTCGGTTTTGGAACCAAATCGTTATTTAGTTTCTTCTTCGTCCTCAAGCTTTTCTTGAAGCTCTCGAAGTCTTGTATCAAGCTCAATTTTTTTCCCGATAAGATCTTCACCTCTATCTTCAGCATCTTCTAAAAGCTTATTTTGAGAATTCATTTTTGCCTCGAGCTCATTTTTCTCTTGTTCGAGAGAAACGGCTTGTTCTTCGAGCTCAATGCGGCGTTTTCTCTCTTTTTCAAGTTGTTCTTTAACTTTTATATAGTCGGCCTCTAGCGTTTCCATCTTTTTACCTTCTTCGGCTTGCGAAATAAGAGGCTTGATCTTGAAGATGATCTTCATCCATTCCCAATCCTTTAAGAATTAATTAAGTTGTGAGCAGATTGTGCAGTTTATAAGTTGATAAAATTTCACAGATTTTTGTAATTGATAGAAGGCATGTTGAAAAGCAAAAACAAATTCCTTCAGATAAAGAGAATGGCACATTTTACGCATATGAAAAATTCAAACGTCTTTATTAGCGTAGGTTAGCTTTTGCGAAAAGTAACAATGGGAGTAAAAATTTGACATGCTGTATGATAATTTTTAAAATAATAAGATAAATTGTTGACGAAAAATTCCTTTCATTGAATGTATAGTTAAAAAATTTTTAAATTATTTAGTATTATTTTGAACGAGCAGAAAAATATTGCGGTATTAATTTTTCTAGACAGACAAAATAAATATACATACGATCACTTATTAAATTGAAGCAACTTTTTAAACCATTAAAGAGATTCATAAATATGACCATGAAATCAATTTTGTCTAAGTGGGACATTAAGTGGGACATTTAACGATCAGTTTTAAAAATCTATGTTCGTCTGGAAGTCTTCTTATTATTCAAAGAAATAATGACATTTTTTAATATTGCGTTTTCCAATTTAACTTTTGTTGTCATGGTTATGTTACCTTCAGGTATTGGAAAGCTCTGATATTGCACTGAATAGTTTCAATTGCATCTCGTCGGTTGATCATATCTTGATAAGTGATAAGTGCTAATCTATACCGCATATAAGATTGAAGCGACGTCAAAATGGCGGCAATTTTTTCATCTCGTTCATCCTCAAGATCTCCAATAATTCCGGCCTTGAAGAAAAGTTTAGTATGTCCAAATTTATGCTTCCAATCTTCAAGTTCAATTCCTCCACAAATTTCTTTGCACTGAAGTTTCCAATCACAGAAATCTTGATCTTTTTTAGCAGCAGCGAACAATATAACATATCGTTTAGCAAACTCTTCATATTGAACTCGAGAAGGATATCCTTTTCGGCAAATACGAATACCTTCCAATACACCATTACAACGTAGTTGATGCAGAACCAAATTCCATTCCATATATCCTGGTTTTTTTATCTCGTTTGGAATAATGCAACGGACGAAATGAGGCTGAGTTGATCTCAAGTTGGCCATCAACTTAAAAAATTTTGATTATAAAAGAAGATTGCTAGCGAAAAATTTAGGTTTTACTGTGATCAAAACACGGGGATTTTACGTATTTTTACAATTGAAATACTTAACAACTGCCAAAAATATTGCTAAGTTTACCGAAACTAGTTGATGAAATTTAAACTTTTTCAATAATTTGACATTTCTGCTTCCAAAAACCCAATTATTCTCAAAAAAATAGAAAAATTGGAAAAAAAAGCTCGATTGGCTGATAAATTTTCTATGAGAAATAGAAAAATGCAGAAAGTACAAATTTAAAAATTAATCGTGATAATTTTTTTTATATAAACCAACTGGTTTCGATGCACTAATATAAATCGAATCGATAATGAAATATTCATTTCTATTTCAACTTATACTGCTAATCACCTTGTTTAATGATTCCCGATGAAGAGCCGATACAGTTTGGAATGATCCTCCTTTTTGTCTTTTTGTTTTCGCACCGCCCGTTTTTTTTGCATCAGCAGCATCATCTGATGAAACATAGGTCGACCAAATATCAGCAAGAGTTTTCATTGATGATTTTTTGAGAAGTCCTACAACTGAACCGTTAAGCGGATCTTTATTTTTCAAAAGCCAATCAGTAACGTTATAACCAACAGTACCAGCATAGTGGAAAAGTTCAAAATGTGGGCCTGGGACGTTTGGATTTTTGTGATTTTTTGGGTTTGGTTTACCGATCTTTTCGTTTTTACCGATGTGTTGCATGAAAAGTTTGTCCCGGAAAGTCAGATCTGTGGCTTTTGGGAACATGCATTCTTCTTCTAAAATGGACATGATTCCAAGTGGTTTTTCGATAAGTTCTATAGTGTCAGCCAAATCCATACCAAAATCAATCATAACCTGAAAATATATTCAATACTGTAATAATATTGTTGAATTGCATTTCAAAAAAACATTACATTTTGTGGTCATGGCATCATCATTAAAAACCCGAATTTAATTTCCCTTGTAATTTTCAAAAATTCACACTGACAACCACTCTAAACTGAGGTCTTTAATAAGTCAGTTTTGATAAAAAAATACGAAACTTTCTGAACATTTCTCTTCATGCTGACTTTATTTCAGATGATTGGTTTACTGAATGAAATAAAATCGATGACATAAGGATTGAAGCCCCCTTGATAAAACAATCATAATATGGTTCACCATATTTTTTTTCGATACAATTTATAAGAAAAAATTAATAAATTTGTGTAAAAAGGAGACTATCCGATTTGTACTTTTTATTTTCACTTACCCATTCGATACCTTCTCGTTTGTACTCTTCTTGTTCAAGAACGAACATGAAATGGTTGAAAAATTGTTGAAGTTTTTCGTTTGTAAAATTGATGCAAAGTTGTTCGAAAGTGTTAAATTCAAAAATTTCGAAGCCAGCAATATCCAAAATACCAATGAAGAATGATCTTGGGAGATCAGTAGCCAAGGCTCTGTTGATCACTTCAGCAAGATATTTGAAAAGTCGTTCAAAAGCAGCTTTGCAGATAGCCTGAATTTTAGTTTGTAAGCTCATCCTTTTCACAATTTTGCTTTGAAAAAACTAGACAATATTTTTCATCAAACTCAGTAAATTTGAGAGATCAAAATGGGAATTTAAATAACTGTTGGTCTTCAATATAAATTGAACTAGGTTAAACATGATTTTAATCGTTCGATAAATAATAGTATCTTAAATCCAGAAAGAAGGCCCATTTTTTTTAAATAATACTAAATTTGTGGCTGGATCAAAAATGATATCAAAAATTTGAAAATTGGTTTTCTTTAAAAATGTGAAATTACCTTAACACCATAGTAGACTTGCTCAACTGTTTGACCTTTGGTGACATATTCGTTTCCAACCTTGACCTTGGGATTGCACAAAGCTTTGGTATAGTCAGCACCACCCATTCCGAGCAAGAAACCGGCTAGTTCAGCGGATTCAAGACCCTCTGGTTCAGCTTGTTCTTCTCTTGGTTTGCACTTGAAAGTCATGTTCCCAGAATGCATGAGACCTTAAAATCCTGTTTTATTTAATATATAAAAAAATCTCACAGATTTTTTGTGAAGAAGGAGGGCTCCCAAGAGGGAGGGTCCATGGGGATAAAAATGAAGATTTTTTGAAAAAATAAAAACTGCGTTCGAAATGACGTGATAATTTCACCGAAAATTCAGAAAAAGATACTTCGAGAAATTTAACCTTAAAAAATGACGTCATTTATGACAAACTCTATTTGTTATCTGTTTAGTTATTCGTTATCAAAACCTTAAATTACGTGGGCGTTTTCTCGCCAAATTGACAGTTTCGGCGACATTTGTACTCTTAGCGGTAGAAAACCAGCTATCAAGGCCTTTTTGTATTCATAAAAATGACAAGAATAAATTAAGTATCAAAAAAACGATGAGTGAAAAATGACAGTTGTAATGAACATAATTGTATAGTCGTTGATTATTTAATTTTCATGTATGCATTTCTATCATGTTGAAAATCTCTAGAAAATCGAAATTGTTAACAAAAGAATATTCAATTTTCAATAAAAATGGTTTTTAAAGAAAATGTAACTCAATTCTGAATACAACTCAATTCGCAAAAATAGTTTCCAATGCAAGTTTCAAATTTTTAATAATGTATATTTTATCTTCAAATTGTTTTAATTTTGAGTTGAAATTTTTTAACTCAAAATACCTGCAGTGATTCGATAAATTGCCGCTTTTTCAGTTACATCAAAACCGAGAATATCGAAAGATTCGTCAGTAGCGTCAAGTTCTTCTACGTCATTGATAGAAGGTACTTTGATCTCACCACAAGAGCAAAATTTGTAGTCGTATGGATTAGTAGAAATCATCACCATTTCGTTGATTTCTGGTTTACCACCAGAACATATTTGATAGAAAATATGGAAACATCGTTCAGCCTTAATTTTTAAATGATATATTGTTGGACAATTTCAAATTAAAAATAAATTTGGAAATTGCAGTGAAAACATTACAATGAGGTGAATTGGCTCGTAAAAAGGGTATTCATGTCAAAGATAATTCAAAACATATAAATGTTCAGCTGGGATATGGATCTCCGACCGGAGTACGGTCGGCAAGTCCGATTTAAATGATGTAATGCGAAGATCGAATGCCCGGAAAACATGTCAAATACAAATAACAAAATGAGACGAGTTTCGAAAAATCATGATAATTGTTATAAATTCAAGGCCACAAAAGACATTGCGTGTAATAGTTAGATATCGCAACCTCGGGATTATCATATATATCCTGATCTACATTGTTCTTTTCCAGCCACAATCCACTTAATTTCTGTAAAAAGGGCCTTTAATTTCTGTTTTCGTAAATCGTTGAATTTTTGACAAAAAATTAAAATCACATACCTTGAGCTGGAAAACAACTCGAGATTTTTCCAGAAGATAAGTATCAATGTCACCAGAGGCCAATTTTCCAGTTATCCCAAAATGAATTCGAATAAATTTACCAAATCGAGAAGAGTTATCGTTACGAGTAGTTTTAGCATTTCCGAAAGCCTCCATAGCAGGATTAGCAGCAACAATCTGATCTTCAAGAGTACCACCACCTTTAAGACCTGGTTGCTCAGCAGCGCCACCACTGGAACTGTTACTTGCAGCAACAACGGCAAAATATTGAATAACTCGCTGTTTTTGAGATTACATTGTGAAACATTAATCATTTTTTTGAGATTTTAACTTTTGTTTAAAAATATTTAATTTAATTTCCTGTAAATTATACTCAAATAAAAGGCAAACATCTTGAAATGATTTCAAAAAATGTACAAAATTGGATTGTTGATTTTTTAAAAATAAATAATTTTTTTTTACATTTTCAACACAAATTTTTTTTGACGAAACACGCTGTTATAAAAGTTGAATTTGGGCACGAACACAAACTACGATTTTAAACATAAAAACCGTATCTAAATTAAGCAAAACTAAGACCCGATTACTCTTATTATTTTCGACACAAAAAAGATGTCTGTTCTAAAATTGCGATTATTATTTCACTGAAAAGACCCTTAGTATTCTGAGAATTTCTCTGATTGACTATTTTCAATTATTTACTAAGTTTTAAAATTTTTTCCTGATCTAAGATTTTTTTTTGAGTCAGGAAACCCACTAAGATTTACAAAAATTTCTGAATTGTTTTGCGTAATGTAACCTTTCTTAGTGTTGACAGTTTTACCTGCTCCGGATTCTCCAGTAATCAACATTGATTGATTTTTTCGTTCTCTCAGCATATCGTTGTAAGCATTATCAGAAATGGAGAAAATATGAGGAGGCATTTCTGACTTTCGCTTTCCTTTGTAAATAACAACGACGGTGTTATCGTATACTGGGAGCCACTAAAATGTAACCAGTGTAAAAATGCTCTCTTCTTTTTCAAAATTAGAAATCGTTTGGAAATAACAAATTTTTTGCTATAAATTTTCTGCTTTGACATGGTAAATATCAGATTTTTACCTTATATGGATTGATAGTGACACAGAAAAGACCAGAATAGGTGTAAATCAGAAAGCGGACGTATCGTTCACACAAATTGTAGACAACAGAAGCTTCGGAAAGGTAAGTCATATTTGCCAAATCTTCCAAAAGTTCGTACTTTTTCATGGCTCACAATTTTTTTTGATTTTATAATATTAAGTTTCAGTCAAAAAAGTCATAAAAATATTCGTGATTTGAAAAAATTATTTTCGATAATTCTTGATCGTTGGTGACAATTATTAGAATTATTTATTGAACAAAAAGAGAGTTGAAAAGCTTTTTGATTGACCAGCAGAGTTGTAAAAGGGAGAAGGATGGATGAGGATGGAATCATCTATAGCTGGGGTCAGTACCAGGCGTAAAATCGACTTTTAAACTAACTAATTTATTAACGATGGGCCATAGGAGGTGGAGGGGATGGGATGGGATATGGATGGAAAATTTTCCTTTTTACAACCCTGTTGACCAGTGAGCTTATTGCACTTTTATTCGTATTCGGACTTGAATCCAATCCTATTTTGTTTGAATCAATTTTTATCTCAATATTTTTCGAATTGAGATTATTCTTGATTCAATCTTGAATTTTATCTTTCCGATAACTTCATTCCTATTTTTTTTAAATTCAACTCATAATTGTGTGTTAAGACATAATTTTGCAATGCCAGATTCTGAGTCTACCACTCTTATAATACTCTTGGCGAAAAGTTGAAGAAAGCACAATGAATTTGGGTCAACTGAAAGTCGGATTTCCAAAGTTTAATACAAAATATAAGAAGGTTTTCAAACATATTTTTTATGTTTTTTGTGCGAAAAACAATCAAAAATAGCATCACCTAAATTGAGGTACAATTTTAAATCTCTATTTTGTTAAAAATTGTATTCGTGTTTGTATTTTTTTGAGAATTAGACTTTCAAATCATTCAGATAAATTAATTTCAGTACCAAAATATGTTCCACGCTTGATACCCACAATCCTCTTTAGCTGGTACGTGACCGATGTATTTAAAATAAAAAAACTTTCAAACCCATCTAGATAGTAAAAATTTCTCTTATGGAGATTCCCCAAAAATAAAATTCTTCTTGAAGCAAAGTTCGAAAAAAATCAAACTCTAAAAATTTTATGAAAAATTGGGAGCCTGCCTTTGGAGGATTTTGCTTCGCTACCAACTCATCTTTAATTTCCTTTTCTTTCATATCAACAGTTCTCATACATTTGGTATGACCAGGTTTGTCACCAGGACCGATGACTATGCATTTGGTGTAACCAGTATCGGGATATGGCATCCAGCAAGCTTTAGCGCCATCAAATGGTTGAGATCGCATTGTCATCATTTCCATGTCTGATAGACGAAGGTAGTTAGCCGCAATTCCAGCAGCTTCCGGATCCCACAGTGACATCTTTAAATTTAAGGTAAGTTTATCATAAAATTGATAAATTGTTAAGCTCATAAATGGGAAAGATAGTTTTTTTGAACGTTTGGGGTATATTATTTTTTATAGTCTTTAATTGAATTTTCATTTTTTGATTAATTATTGAATAATTTAAATAAGGCGGAAAGCTTTTAGCTATTCAGAAAACAAAACCCCAAAAACTATTTCAACTTTTTACCAAAAATCGAAATTACTTAAAACTGGAAGTCGAAAATTTTTCACTCGAAAACCATCCACCTCATCAATGGCCGTAATCACTGAAAACGCATAATTTCAACCGCGGTAAAAAAATAATAAATTGTCGACATATTGAACTTTTGATTCAATAAAACGATATCATTTTGGGTATCAGAAAAACATTTGATATTATAATCGGATAACAAAGAATGTGAAAATGTTTGATAATCATGGTTTTTTTTAATTTAGCTTTTTTTATAGCCAAGATTGTGTAAAAGGTGCTTTTAATACTCTCATTCATAACGTACCTTTCAATATTTTTACTCTGCAGCTACATATCAAAATTTTCAATGTTTAAGATATAAATCATTGTTTTTTAGCCAATAAATTTGAAAGTATTCAACTGAGTTTTCTCCGTTTTTTGAATCTATCATAAAAATATCAGGGATTGTACCAACTAATTAAAATTTTCAAGAGCTTTCAATACTAAAATATATTTAATCGTGATATTATGCATAACCAGAACGAAAGTAAAATCAGTTAGTTCGATTTTCGCTGATTCACATTTGGCACATGAAATTACCTAAAAATAAAATAAATTTTTTATTTTAATCCAGGACAGCGGAAAATATATAGGGTAAACTTTCTGATATGAAAATTCAAAAAAAACCAAAAAAAGATGTACAGGTTTTCGATCTATATACACCTTTATATTACCTTGCTTTGGTACTTTTCGCGCTTGTCAAAAAATTATGACTGCCTGATACAGAACGATTTTTTTATATATTCAAATTTGGATTATCACGAGCGTGTTGTTCTTCTCACATTGAACTTTCTGCAGTCAAACTGATAAACTTCTCCGTACAAATCATATTTGATGATGCTGTCATTTCAAATAGTTTTAATTTCTTGGCATGTCAATAAAGATTATGTTCCGAAAGTAATTGCTGTTTATTATTCAAGATTATTCCAGATGATGGATAAGATCGTCTGGGGCTATACGGTATAGCCTATACTATATAGGCATGTCCACCAATCGAATTTCGGCCAAAACCGACCAGTTAGGGTCGATTTTTAAATTTTATTGCGCTTCTTGTGGTGAGCATATTTTCTTGCAAAAAATCGTTATTTTTCCAAATTTATGGTAATTTATGAAAAATCGCTATATTTTGATCACGTGACTACCAAAATTTTCTTTCATAATTTTTTTTTCATTTTGCAATATATTATTACCCTCAAGAAGTTTCGGAACAATCCACCCATTATTTCTATAAGTCGAAATTAATGGTGGACATGCTATATATAGGCTATGCCCATTATGATGTCCAAATTGATACTAAAAAAATTGGTGTTTATAAAAAAGAATAAAATCATTAACCCGGCATCATAGTGGATATAAGTTGATATATTTTGTCCAGCCGAAGTGATTCTCAAAAGTTTAGACATCGTGTAGAAACCGTTAATATCGAAAATTATACTTCGGTGTGGATAGTTAATCAACGTGATAACTGTGACGTCAGAAAAGATAGTGATTAATCAAATCAGAAGATTGTTAATTTATTTGAGGAATCGTGTGATTTGATTGATCAGTTGTTTTTTGATGTCACAGTTATGACGATGAGTAAATTTTCATAACCAAGTATGATCTTCGATATTTCGGCTATTAGAAACAACTTATCCAATTGTGATTTTATACATCCTTTTCTCAACGTTAGTCCATCTTAAAAATGCCTACTATCTTTATAGCCCATGTTCGAATCCCACTGATGTTGCCAGAGTGATTGATTTAGTGATCGCTTGAGTGATTACACACTAATCAACTTTGTCTGTCTCAATGACAAGCACCCTTGCTTATTATAATACTCAAGGCGATCACCAAGCCGACATTGGGAGGAATC
>SCLH01000369.1:357842-379715 GCA_004367855.1 Oikopleura vanhoeffeni | reverse complement strand
CCTTGAAACATTTCCCAGTTTTTATCGTTAATTTAACAAATAATTTTTATCGTTAATTTAACAAATAATTTTCTCGTTAATTAAGCAAATAATTTTTAAAATGTTAAATAAATAAATAATAATTATTAATCAAAACAATATTCACGTGTAGTTACTTTAAAAAATCAATAAAAATGACATTCAATGGAACGCGTGATATTTCTCCGCGGCGTTCATTATTCTTCGCTTTCACCATTGACAATGTTCACATGACACTGGTCATGGGCACTTTTCGATTGTAAGAAATTTTTGAGTTTTTGTGACCAACCATTCGCGATGAAAAAATTTTGTTCAGGGCGATCTCAGGCAAAGTAGTGTGATTTCAGGTGTGTAGCTGAGATTTCAAGGTACCTCGTGATGCTGGTCATTTACATTCATTCACAAGTCTTAAAATAAGTGTTTTCTGAACAGAAAAATGGAAATGTGCGATTTTTGTCGGGAAAACCACGATAACGGGAAAACTGGTGGTCAAAATTCGAAAAAAAAATTTTTGGTCGAATAACTCACCAGACCGGTCATTCTGACCGAATCAGAGCAAAATCCATGTCTCACGGTGTGTACCCTAGTTATATGATATAACTTATATTAAAAAATCGCAATTTCTTATATTTCGTTTATGCATCATTTTAGGTGATTCTTATAGTAATGATTTAAGAAATAAATAACAATTGTCATTAAACCGTTTAACTTTAAAAAGTTTGACTTTTCATGTGACCGTTTCTCAGAAATTACCAATTACTGCACTTAATTTGCCATTAAAATGCATTTATTATGTTGTTAAAGTAAAGTTTATAGTGTTAACAATCAAGACATTTTGAAAATTACTTAAGGTGAGGAATAATCGCTCTGTGGATTAAAGACTATGCCTAATACTGTATCACTGATACAGTATCAGGGATTGTCTCATATCTAAAAAGCGATAATTGTTTCAAATAAATTTCAAGTTATCACTTTAATGTGTTTTCCAGGATTCAAGAATAATAACAAAATCAACTTCAGGAGGTCCGTTCTATTTGAAAGATTTGCACTGTTTCAATTTTCTTTCTCTTAATGGTAAACTTTTTGTCATTTCATAATTTTCGGATCAAAACTTTTCCGAATGATAATGCCACTTTTGAATTTACTTCGGTAAATCTGAATTTTTTCAGATCGATTATGTATACACGACGTGTATTACACGTATACTTTATTAATCTTCCTTTAGAAAAACACTCAAAAAACGGTGCTATCGAAAGTGCCTAAATTAAGGTAATTTGTTTCATTATTATATTAGTATCCGTGATCAACGGTCCCGACCTCAATTTAAAATTTCTTAAGGTGAATGAAATAAATTTCAAACGGTGGTCGGGACGGCTTACCAATTTTTTAATTCTCCGTTAAAGATGGTGGATTCCTCCCAAACCGTAGTTCCGTTGCAAAAATCAGGATTTGGAGCATGAAAAAGAGCGTAAAAATAAAACGCGGACATATTTGAAATAAATAAAAGATGGCATTCTCAATATTTTCAGCCGATGATTTCAGAAAAATAAGTTCGAAAATTTTTGAACAAAGGATAAGGAACATTTTTAAATACTTTTGTCCAAAATAACAAAAACAGGTTGTCATGTAAAATATTGTCTTTTAAACGGTCCTTACTCATGCTGATTACGAAAAAATCAAAGGCGATATCGAGGAACGGTTTACCGCATTCGACCGCCAACTAACAAAGCTCAATGAAGAAATTTTCGTAATCAGATTTGACATCCGGATTTATTGGATAAACACCGCAAGGTAATCGTCCTGAGTAGGGTTGGCCCTTTAAATGATAAACTACCTGAGTGAAAAGTTTAAGTGGCCACTTTTAAAACTACGAACAAACTATCACAATTTTTCATTATGCTCGTTAATTTTTCAAAAAAACGAATTCGAAAAGTCCAATGCGAACGTATGAAACATTACTTTGATGGTATATTGAGCGGAATATATTTGCCCAGTAAAAAATTTCTCATCAAGAGCCCATATCCAGATCTGTCAAATCACACCGACGCCTTTAAGGGGTCGGTGCATTTTGAGAGATACTGATATGAGCTCTTGATGAAAAACTTTTTACTGGGTTTTTATATTCTTCTCAATATATCATGAAAGTAATCTTTCATATCAAAGCAACTATTGTAACCACAGAATTTTCGAATTATTGTTTTTTTTATAAAATTTTGGATTCGAATTAGACTTTACAAATTCGATAAATTATGAGAAATTTTTCAAAAAATCCGAAGATGATAAAAAAATACCTTATTTTTAGGTCCATTTTTTATCATTATTTGTTTCAAATCAAAAAACAACACTCTTCGAAATGGTAACTTTTACTTTTCGCGTGGGTGACGACATATTTTTATATGCTATTTGAAAAATCATATGACATTTTTTTGGGATTTTTGGTCAAAACTATTTGGAAATATTTTAAAAATTTCCCTCATTTCTCGTTTAAAATTTTTTCAAACTAATTTTATTGAAATCACCGCCTTAAAATATTGCTAATGGCACCATTTATTTTTTTGAAATATGTCCTCGTTTTGTTTCTTGGCTTTTGTTAATACTCGAATACTACGGTTAGGCAGAATTCCATCAAAGCCCTATTTTATCAGGCATTGAAAAAAATTATTTCATCAAACTTGCCGTTTGGGAAGCCGACCCATCCACCGTTAAAAATGTATTTCATTAAACTCATGAAATTTTTTTTCGATGCGCCAAAATTTCGGTTTCATCTCTTTTTTTCAAATTTTCGATTTTGACGTAGAAATTGTATGAAAACAAATTAAAAAAAAAATCAACAGTGGATGGTTCGGTTTTCACGGTTTCCATTTTTATAAAAGCTCAAAAAAATAAATTTACTTTGATTTAGACACTTTCGATACCAAACGTGCGTTTTTGAGTCTTTTTTTAGAAGAACATTTATAAAGTAAAAATAATTGATTTGAAAAAGCAGATTATACGAAGTGACCTCAAAAGTGGCAACCTTCGTTCAAGAAAATTCTTATCCGAAAATTTTCAAGTGGCAAAAAATTCACCATAAAGAGAAAAAAAAATTAAAAAAGTGCAAATCTTAGAGGCAATCAGAGTGCACCAAATTGCCTCGGGATTTTTTTCAAAATTTAGTCTTTAAATATTGTTTGTTAAATTTTGACCACTAAAACTTAAAACATTGGCCTAAAATAACCCAATTTTATGTTCAGTGTTCTACTGGCTTTCTTTTGAGCGTAATTTCGAAAAAATCGGAGCATATTTTTGTTCGAAATTTTTCGAATTATTTTCCTATGATTTTTTTCGTATCGCGGTGAGGATGGCTGATTTTTTTTCCTCTATTATATTACAAAAATGCCTGAAATTGATTGTTAATGTTTAAGAAGCACAAAACAACTCAAATGACAAACACAAATATCGGCTTGGAGAACTTGCCATAATAGCGACAAACGGTTTTGTCGTGTGAAACCTTGGGAAAATAATCTAAGAAATTGATGGGTTTTCTCTATTGAGCACGTGACCGGAAATTAGTCATGAAAATTGCATTAGATTACCGTGATAACCATTTTTGCGAATTAGCTGTAATCGCCAAGTAAAAAATGCTTGTCGGTATCTTGTCCGCTTCTCCCCAAAAATATCCCTTAACTCAGTCTCTTACAAAAACTAATTTTTTTTGTGCATAAATAAAGAAACAATTTATAAATAAAGTTTAATTTTTAATTGCATTTCATTCATTATCCCACGGTTATCATTGGCTCTAATCTACCAAAATTTGTATTGGCTACTGAAAATCTGCTCTATAATTGGTTCGGGCTCTTCATAATATTTGCATAACAAACGCCCGCTAAGAAGTTTCGCGCTTTTAATCAGCCAATTACTGCCAAGATTTGTGAGTAAAAGGATACAAATTTACCTCCTCATGATAACCTCATGAGGACCTCATCCCACCTTCGCATCCCATTATTATTATTGTACAAAAAATTGAGAAAGGGACTTAACCTTAGCTGTATATTACTCTCATAATATATCTAAAATTCTTATTTCACGGAAGAAATTATTCTTGTCAGAATGGGGATTTGAAGGGGAGGATTTGATGGGAATTTAAATACCGAGAATTTTCTCTTTATAATTTTTTTTTGTAAAAAAATTTTATTTCTGCAAATCTTTTGAGCCCCTCAAGATTTTCCTGGCCATTTTATTGCGAGCTATTGGTAAGCGAGATTAAGTTTGACTCATTACAAAATTTACCATATATATTCTCAGATTCTCGAAATTTTCCGTCAAATTTATGAATTTCTAGTTTTTCGGAAATTTTCTAGTTTTCCGAGATTTTTAATAAATATTGTCATAATTTTTCGCCATTGCATTTTGAGAAGGAATTTATTGGAAAAATCAACTTAAATGGCCAAACTACATTGCCGCGGCATATTGAAATTTTCAACCTGGATGTGTTAAATTAACGAATTATATTTTTAGCTACAAAAGGACTTAGAAAAAACCCAAAACAGCTAAAAAGAGGGTCTTCAAATCTAATATTTGACATTTTTAAACGCTCATAACTTTGTAATGGCTCATGAGAGAAACAATTCAGTTACAAACTGTGGAAGCTAAGAACTTCGACTGTCAAGAAACTATCATGTGACTTTTTAATTTCGTCTAACAAACCGGTTAACGGAGATCAACCGAACTACTGTTTTCTGATTCTAACTGCTAAAGCGGGTTCAGTTCAAATTGTTGAGCTTTAACCAAGTCACCAAAGACTATTAAAAACTCTTAACCGAAACATTAAAGACTCATTTGTTTGAAAAAAAAAATTCTACTCCTAAAATCACTTGCACATACTTTTTTTGTATTTCTAAGAAATAGTTAATAGCGGTATGTGCATACTGTATACATAGAACAAATTTGAAATTAAGATATAATAATATTCAGAAAATTGACCAGCTTCATGTTAATTTATTTTTTGGAACTTCGACAAACGGCGCGCGTTAGATCGAGATAAAAAAAATTAATTTGGTTGTAAAATATTGAAGAAAATTATTTTTGAAATCTCCCTGGTTTGTTGAATCATAAACACTGGTAAAATCACAATTTCTGACTTTCGATTACTTTTAAATGTTTTCGGGATTTTTTTTTGTTCAAATTTTTTTTTCAGATTTTTTAGAAGATTACTGAATTCAATTATCTCAATTAAATATCAATATAGTTGTCTGAAGTCATAGACCAAAAGATATATTGAAGACTCTACAACCTCCTTAACTATCCGAACCATATCAATCACGAGGCCCTGCGGTCACATTTTGCCACTATTTTAGCCATATTTTTATATTTTTCTGCGTTTGAGAACGACTCAACCGATTGAACTCTTGGATAGCTCAAATTGAGCACAAATATTTGACAAAAAATAAAACGAAACAAAATTGTCTGAATCGGGTCATTGTTTCTAATTTTTTTAACTAAAACTTATTATCAAAATGTTATAGTAATCTCGGAAAAAACCAAAACATGGTTTGATTCTGGCCAAGTGCTCATTTTGGACCTATTGGAAAACTCGTCGGAATAGCTCGTTTTCAAAAGCCGAATTAAATAAAATTTTGGCTGAAAAGGCAAAAAGTGACGCAGGGCCCCAGTAATAGATGAAAAAAGTTCCGCCGAAGCATAATCTTTCAGGAGGCTATACTTTGAGCCTTGTTTACAGAAAACTCTTATAAGATAAACCTTCAATTTTTCTTTATGATCAAGTTGAAGAGTTAAATTTTTGAAAAAAAATTTTATATTCTAGGAATTTTATGTTTAATTCTCGAAAAAAACGTTTTAAAAGCAAGGTTAATTAAACCGCGTGATACTACCTCATGGTAGCTTCCAGGAAATGTATGTTTATCTTAATAACTGCGCAGTGCTCTGTTTTACTCATTACCTTTGTCTGATTGACTATATCTGTCGGGAATCAAAAAATATTTTTAAATAAGTTCAAAATATTCATGAAAATAATCACCTTTTTCTCAGAAAAAATTGTTAGTTTTCTCGATTTAATGAAATTATTTGATTATTATTACAATATTAATGCAAATATGGTATCAAAGTACCACTCTGGTATGATTTTCACCAATTATATATTTTTTCAAAAAATATCATTTTATCTATAATTATATCAAAATAAGATATTTTGAAATTTTACTCCCAAAAAAATAATTTTGCTCCCGATNCTTTTTTAAAAACTGGCTTATTTGAAATTTTTATTTGAAATTTTGATCAAAAAGTATTTCTTCGGAAGTAAAACTTAAGCGTAGAATTGCCTTTCAATCAATTTGTCATGAATTTGAACCTAATATCTGAAAAAATTTTACATTGTTGAATTTTAAAATGTATAGTTAGGAAAAGTTTCTGCGAGCCACTTTAACTTATCCCTTAAGTAGGTTTGTATTTAAAGGGGCCACCTCTACTCATGACGATTAAATTCCGGTGTATATTCAGTGAATCCGGCTGTCAAATCTTATTACAAAAATTTCTCCATTGAGCTTTTTTAGTTGGCTGTTGAATGCGATAAACCGTTTCTCGATATCGCTTATGGTTTTCTCGTAATCGTCATGAGTAAGGGTGGCCACTGGCCAGTGTTCTAAAACAGGATGAGTTTTCAATCCCGCCCGGTCCAGACTCATACAATTTTTTTCAATCTTGATTCCGATCCCGTTTTAGAACACTCGGGGTGGCCTCCTCTAAAAAGAAACTACCTTAAATGACCACATGTTTTGTGATTTTAGGTCGAAAATATTCAAACTTATTTTTCTGAATTCACCGGCTAGAAATATTGAGAATTCAACCTTTCATTTTTTTAAAATTGTCCTGGTTTTGTTTCTTCGCTCTTGTTCATACTCTGAATCATAATTTTCGACATTGAAACTACGGTTTGGGAAAATCCATTAAAATCCACTTAAGGATGTGGAGCGCACGATTATAATTGAGATTTTCAGAAAACTTTTGATGCCCCATTTGTAGGCGATTTTCCACTGAGTTTTTTAAAGCTTAGGATTTTTCTGAATTTTGGTTTTTTCAAAAAAAAATAAGTTTGAGATTTTTAAGATTTTTGAGAATTTGAAGTGAAAGGTACAATTTCGATCTAGAATTTATTTGTCACCTTCAAAATTGCGATGTTAGACACTTATTTGAATACGCCAAAAAAACGTTAAATTTCAATTTTAATTTTTTTTAATTTCAAAAAGTATAAGATTTCAACAAAAACTAGAATTTACAAGTCGTTCCTGAGCTTACTGGAGAGAAAAAAATCGAAAAAAGGCCACCATTTGAACTTAATTCAGCTTTTGCGGGGAATTGATGTACAATTGAAAATTTTCCATTATATTGAAAGGAGAGGCGTTTGCGCGAGGCTCCCAATAAGCTGTTTTGACCACTAGAGCAAATTTTGAAAAAAGGCTACCATTTTGGTGATGAGTATTTATATCTTCATTCTAAATGCAATATCAATAAAGTGATGGAGATGATGAGGAGAAGGCTTTTAGTGATTTAGGAGACCTACTAAAAACCATTTGTGAGCGTAGGTTGAGGTATCAGATGTCGAATTAGTAGGCCCCTCCTTAAGAGTTGTACTACGTATTTGGAAAAAAAAATTAATATTTCTGAAGCCAGGTTTCTCAGAAACTTCACTGAAAATGTGTAAAAGAGGCCCAATATACGTCGCCCACATCCTTAAGTCAATTAAGAAAACTGTATTTCACCGAACTTGTCAAATTGGTAAGCTGTTCCGACCACCGTTTGATAATCGATCTGGAAAAGGTCGATAAAGGAGGTGACCTCAAAAGTGGCAACTTTCATTTGGAAAAGATTTGATCCAAAAATTCCGAAGCGGCAAAAAGTTAACCGTCAAGAGAAATAAAATTGAAATGATGCGAATCTGTGAGATAGCACCGACCTCCTTAAAAAACTCGACAATATAACTATTTTTACTTTTCCAATAGATCACCACATATTTTTCATATGCGAGTCATGAGTAAGGGTGGTTAAAAAAAACACCTTAGATGACCGCATGTTTTGTGATTTTAGATCGAAAATATTCAAACTTATTTTTCTGAAATCACCAGCCGTAAATATCAAGAATGCCACTTTTTATTTTATTCGAAGATGTCCTCGTTTAGTTTCTTCGCTCTTGTTTATACTGAGAACCACAATTTTTGAAACAAAACTGGTTTGCGTGAAATTCATCGAAGCGCTCTTTAAAGGAGTGGGTGTCGCAAATTTTGACAGTTTACGAAGCTGTTTTTAAATGAACTAGCAGTGCTGATATCCCAAAAACATGTGCATCTTGAACAACAACTCTTCACGGTGAATTGTGAATTAACAGTAGTCTGATACAATTCCACCTACGCCGACACCTACGCTTTTAAAAAGCCTCCTAAAAAATCGCTAAATACGCATTTTCTCCGTCAATTTTCACTATTTTTCATTATTTTTTTTGTCAGGCTCCAAAGAAGTCTCACACATAATGCATTATTGTCATTTACCCGGAAGTTTTTTCGTTCAAAATTGAAAACACATGGACGTTCGAAATCACTTTATAATTTCGAACGATTCTATTTTACTAATGAGGTTCACAATTCAAATGAAGTAAAATACCAAAATGTGAAGAAATACAAAGTTTGTATTACACACTCTACCAAACGCAATCAAATAAAAATTCAGAAAATTAGATTTGGAAAGTTAAATCTCAAAATATGACTTCATTAATAACGCACTCAGAAAAATTTGTCATGAAAACCTCGAACGCTATTTCCGTTATATTGACTCATTCGGCGATATTGGCACTGGCTGAAATTAACCTGAAAATTGTGAAATTGCCTAGGTTTTTCCGGCGATATTGGGTTTTATCATTAACCTAACAAACCAAATTCTGACTGAAATCTGTGATATATTACTTGTTATAACTCCGTTATTGATTTATAAAAATTTCTTAAAACTCTACACTTGCTACTGCGTCTATATCTGGAACACACCTTCGTATTATTTTTAATTTTAAATATTTTTTTTTATAAGAAAAACAATTGGTAGAGAAAAATTATTTTTTTATAGTCAAGACTGAACTGTTAAGTTTATCATACATCCAGAAAGATAGCTCATTTTTAGTAAATCATACTAAAATTTTGGCAAAATTTACTAAAAATTGACCCACTTAAAAATTTTAGATGAATTATATGATATATTGTATATGTCTATGGTCTAACCTGAAATTATACCGACTGTTAAAGCAAAAATTATGGTCGCAAAGAAAAATTGATGACTATGAAAAATTGCAAGAATTTATTAACTTGAATTCTACAATTTTTATTCAATTTCCTTGAAATAAATTTTGAGAAACACTCACATTTGCCATAGAGTGTGTTTAATTTAAAAAAAAATTCGGATTTCAAAATTCTATCAGTTTTCGAATCTATAATATTAAACCTTATTTATGTCACATAAGCTGATGTGTTAAACAGCATTTATTGAAAATTTGATTGACTGGCTACTTTTGGTTCAACATTCAAATAAGGACAGACTACAAATAACGGATTAGAAGAATCCGAATTTCATTGCAGAAGCTTTTTTTATTGCATTCGATTTGAGGTACTTAGCACTTGAGATTTATTTTGAATACAAAATTCGTGTCAAAAACGGCTTATGATCACCCAGCTGAGTTGACCTTTCTGTTTGTGAAACAGTGATGTGTTATAATTCATATAAAAATGAACTTTGCTACTGAAATGCTTTCCGTCAACACTTTTTTGGTGACAATCCTTGTTTTTTAACTTCCAGGTAAAATTGAAAATTGGGTGAATTGCAAAAAGACTAATCAGATCATTTCTGAGATTTAAAAAATTGTACAGTAATAAGTTATTATAAATTTCATATAAGATGTCAAAAAACGACCAAATGCTCTGCACTACATAAAATTTTCAATTTTCACTGATTTTGTTTGCAAAGACCGTGAGAATCACAAAAAAAATTAACATTACCAAAAATTTAACCAAGAAAATGGTCAAAATTAGACCAATTTTTTATCTGTTTCTCAAAAATTGACAATAAAGACTTGAATATCTTATAAAATTCAAAATTGTTCCGATTTCAACAATTGCTTGTTTTTTATAGCGTCATAACTGTGACGTCAAAAAGTACTGATCAATCAAATCACGCGATTTTTCAAATAAATTAACAATCGTCTGATTTGATTTGTCACTATCTTTCCGGAGGTCACAGTTATGACGCTAAGTAACTATCAATACCGGAGTAATTTTCGATATAAACGGTTTTTACACGCTGTTTTAACTTTCGAGAATCACTTCGGCTGAATAAAATCTATCGACTTGACCCGGCGTAATGATTAACGGCTCGGGTTACACCTAGCTAAGTTCAACTTTGTGTTTGTGAAACAGTGATGTGTTAATTTTTATATCAAAATTAATTTTGCGACTAAAAATTTTTTTGTCATCACTTTTTGCGTGACAATCTTTGCTTTTAAATTTCTTGCTAAAACCAAAAACTTGGTGAATTAAAAACAAAACTAATTTAAATATATCTGGTATTTGAAAAATTCTACAGTTATAAATTATTTTAAATTAAATAAATTATAAGGTGTCGAAAAACGACCAAATTTTTTGCACTTAAGGGGGTAGCGGTCGCATAAATGTACTTTTGTAATCCAATTTACCAGAATACAAAACTGCTTGAAACTTTTGAGAATAGCCATATGGTAGATCTATCCTTGATCTACAAAAAAAATGTATCAGAATAATTGTTGGTTGAACCTGATGGCCACCATGCGGCGAGTTCTAGAGCACCTAACCGAATTTTCAAATTACTACTCCTTCTAGAGCTTGCATACGATCTCACTCAAACTTGGCATCAACCACGAACACACTTATGGTTTTCATGTCATGCGGCGGTTTCTGAATTTCAAACTAGTTTTTTCTAGAACTGCGAAAAACCGCCTAATTTTAAGATTTTCGATCTTCAAAGTACTACTCCTCATAGGTTACATTTCAGAATGCAGTATTTATTTTGGAAAAGATGGAGGATTATGTTTTTGTCAATTTCATGCAGCCGAATTTTGAAATGTTTTGTTGAATTTTAGAAAATCGCATTTAAGTAAACCGGAAGTGAAATCTTGGAAAATGAAAGTCGTCGGATTTAGTCGAAAACACCACCAAATTAAAGCTTGAGTTTCACTAATTAAAAAATCTTCTTACAACTTTTCGATATTTTGACTTTTTCTAGTCGAAAAGTCGGTTTCAATTTTTTCCAAAAAAAATACTCAAAAAATACTCGAAAAATTCTGGAACAAATGAAAATTTCGAACTTTTTTTTGATTTTTTGTTTTTGTAATAAGTTTATGCTTTCTGAGTGTTCCTTAGCATTTTTGTGCTATTTTTACACCCCAAAGTACCCTAAAAAGAGTGCGACCGCTACCCCCTTAATAAAATTTCCAATTTTCAATGATTTTGTGCGCAAAAAAACGTCAAAAACACAAAAAAAAAAATTTCACTATAAACTACATATAATGCATTTTAGGATGAATTAAACCAAGAAAATTGTTCAAATAACACCAATTTTTTATTATTTTCTCAAAAATCGTTGATAAAAAACTTTAATATCTCAGAAGGTATGAAAAATTTTTAAAATTGGTCCGATTCAGACTATTGCTTGATATATAATAGCGCAATCAAATTAGTTGTTTTTAATAGCTGAAAAATCGAAGATTATACTCTTGTTTGACAATTTACTCAGCGTCAAAACATGTTTTAACATCTCAAATAATAAACAGCAATCAATTTTTGAACTCAATCTTTTTTGACATGCCAAAAAATTTAAACTAACTGAAATGACAATGTGAGAAGAACAACACGTTCGTGTTAATCAAAATTTGGATGATCAAAATCAACAAAATTTGTGAGAAGAACAACATCATGTTGTTCTTCTCACAAATTGTTGGCAACATGCTCGTGATAATCCAAATTTGAATATATAAAAAAAATTCGTTCTGTATCAGGCAGTCATTATTTTTGACAAGCGCGAAAAGTATCCAACCAAGGTAATTGTAAGTTGACTTCTAGAATAAAGGTGAACATAGATCGAAAACCTATGTCTTTTTGGGGGTTTAGATTGTGAATTCTCAAATCGAAAAGTAAACTACTTATCTCATATATTTTTAGCTGTCTCGATTTTAATGAAAAATTTTTCCGGTCCCTAAACCAGTTAAATTCGTTTTCAGTCGTGAGTTTAAAAAAATTAATTGTTATTTTCAAGGAATTTTATGTGCCAAATGTGAATCAGCGAAAATCGAAAAAAATTATTTCACTTTCGTTCCGGTTATGCATAATATAACGATGAAATTTGTTTAAGATTTTTGGCAGTATGAAAAGCTCTTAAAAGTTTGAATAAGTTGGTACAGTCCCTGATGCATTTATGTTTATGTTGAACATTGAAAATTTTGCTCTGTCGAAATATTCAAAATGACATTATAACTGTGAGTATTGAAAACACTTTTGTCACAATCTTGGTTATGAAAAAGCCGATTTTTATATCTATTTTTTTGATGCTCAAAATGATATCGTTTTATTTAATCAATGGTAGACGATGTCGACAATTTATTGTTTTTGTACTGTGGTTCAAATCAGGAATCGGCAGAATCTGCTCTAGTCTGCTCTATTTCACTCTTTTAGGTCAATTTCAGAGCACATTTAGTAATATTTTCCAACTCAAAGCCCTAGGCAACTCTTATGGGAGTAAAGCTGAGTCTGAATTTGGCATCAGATAAGAGCAAAATAGCTTAAAAAATGAGCAGAGCAGCGCAAACTATTTCAGGAAATTTGCCGACCCCCAGTTCGAATGATAAAACTCATTAATAAGGTGGATGGTTTTCCAGCGAAAGATTTTCGACTTCCGGTTTTAAGTAATTTCGATTTTCCGTAAAAAATAAAAATAGTTTTTTGAATATGAGAAATAATTTAGTTTTACGGGTAACAAACCCAGAAACGTTTAAAAACTATCTATCCCATTTATGGGCTTACCGATGTTATAAATTTTAAAGTCAACTTACCTAAAATTTAAATTAAAAGATGTCACTGTGGGATCCGGAAGCCGCTGGAATTGCGTCTATTTACCTTCGTCTATCAGACATAGAAATGATTCAATTGCGATCTCAGCCATTTGATGGCGCTAAAGCTAGCTGGATGCCATATCCCGATACTGGTTACACCAAATGCATGGTCATCGGACCTGGTGACAAACCTGGTCATACCAAATGTATGAGAAATGTTGATATGAAAGAAAAGGACATTAAAGATGAGTTGGTATCGAAGCAAAATCCTCCAAAGGCAAGCTCCCAATTTTTCATTACAATTCTAGAGTTTGACTTATTTTCGAATTTTGTTTAAAGAAGAGTTTAATTTTTTTCATTTTTCATAACCTCGAGAATTTTCACGTTTCTAGCGTCTTTATCGAAGGCGCTAAAACTTTTTAAAATTCGAAAATACTGGGTTTTAAATCTGATTCACTGGGATAATAAGATTTGGTTAAACGTATGAGCGCATAAAAAATGCAGCTGAGGTCACGTACTACCTGACAAGGATTGTGTGTATCAAGCGTGGAACATATTGTGGTATTGAAATTAATTTGTCTTAATGATTAGAAGGTATAATTCTCAAAAATTATACAAGCACGAATACAATTTTTTCAAAAGAGATTGAAACTTGTACCTCAATTTAGATGATGCTATTTTGGATTGTTTTATGCACAAAAATCGAAAAAATGTTTGAAATTCTTCCTATATTTTTTTGAAAACTTTGGAGATTCGAGACCTTTAGTTGAACGAAATTCATCGTGCTTTCTTCAATTTTTCGCCAAAATTATTTGAGTGGTAGGCTCATAATCTGGCTGCTAAACATTACAAATTATGTCTTAACACACAATTATCAGTTGAAAATACATAAAATTGGAATGAAGTTAACGGAAAGATAGAATTCAAGATTGAATCGAGAATAATCTCGATTCTAAAAATATTGAGATAAAAATTGATTCGAATAAGATAGGTTTTTATTTAAGTTCGAATACGAATAAAAGTGCAATAAGCTCACTGATCAATCAACAAGCTTTTCGCCTCTCTATTTGTCCAATAAATATTTCTTATAATCGCCACCAATAATCTAGAATTATCGATTATTATTTTTTATAAATTTTTCGACTGAAACTCAATATAATAAAATCAACAAAATTTGTGAGCCATCAAAAAGTACGAACTTTTGGAAGATTTGGCAAATATGACTTACCTTTCCGAAGCTTCTGTTGTCCACAATTTGAGTGAACGATACGTCCGATTTCTGATTTACACCTATTCTGGTCTTTTCTGTGTCACTATCAATCCATACAAGGTAAAAATCAAATAATCACCATGTCATAGAATAAAATTTAAAGCAAAAAATTTTTCATTTAAAAACGCTTTCAAATTCTGAAAAAAAGAGCATTTTCACACTGGTTACATTTTTAGTGGCTCCCAGTATACGATAACTTTGTCGTTGGTCTTTACAAAGGAAAGCGAAAGGCCGAAATGCCTCCTCATATTTTTTCCATTTCTGATAATGCTTACAACGATATGCTGAGAGAACAAAAAAATCAATCTATGTTGATAACTGGAGAATCAGGAGCAGGTAAAACTGTCAACACTAAGAAAGGTTACATTAAGCAAAACAATTCAGAAATTTTCGTTAATCTAAATAGGTTCCCTGACTCAAAAACAAATTCAATGTTCTTGGAAAAATATAAAAACTTATTAAATAATTGAAAAAATAGTCAATCAGAGAAGTAAGTCGTAATTCTTAGTTTTTTTACAGTGGAAAAATTATCGCAATTTTAGAACAGACAACTTTTTTGTGTCGAATATACTATGAATAATCAAGCATTAATTTGGCTTAATTAATTGATTTTTTATGTTTAAAATCGTAATTTGTGTCCTTACTGAGATTAAATTTTAATTTCAGCGTGTTCCATCAAAATAATTTTGTTCTCAAAATTTTATTAACCTTAATTGTTTTTTTTAAGTCAACTACCTAATTTTAAACGTTTTTTTTATAAAATTTCATAATTTATATTGGATGTTAAATAAGGTTAAGACACTTGCATTATATTTGAGTTTTTTCATACGTATAATTAATAATTTACAATAAAATTGAATAAAATATTTTCAAACGAAAGGTATAATCCAAAAAAATTGATAAATTTTTTACAATTTGACCTGAAAAATAGCGAGTAATTCAATATTTTGCCGTTGTTGCTGCAAGTAACTGTCCCGGTGGTGGCGCTGCTGAGCAACCAGGTCTTCAAGGTGGTGGTACTCTTGAAGATCAGATTGTTGCGGCTAACCCTGCCATGGAGGCTTTTGGAAATGCCAAAACTACTCGTAACGATAACTCTTCCCGATTTGGTAAATTTATTCGAATTCATTTTGGGGTAACTGGGAAATTGGCTTCTGGAGATCTTGATACTTATCTTTTGGAAAAATCCCGAGTTGTTTTCCAGCTCAAGGTAATTGATTTTCATTTTGTGTCACAAATGCAATGATTTACAAAGAAAAAATTAAAGACCCTTTTTACAAAATTTAAGGATATTTTCACTGGAAACGAACAATGAAGATCAGTATATATGGATCAACGGCCCTCAGAGTATAAATCCTAACTATTTGAATGATACAAACAACGCAAGCTATTAGCACCCAATCAAAACCGTTAAAATAGGAATAGGCCGATTTAATTGGTCAGATTAGGAAAGAATCAACCAATCAAATGCTCAGATTTCGCATTTCTCAAATAGTTAGGATTTATACTCTGAGGGCCGTTGATCCATATATGAAGATGCCGAGGTCGCGATATCTGATTATAAAACACAAAGTCTTTTGTGACCTTGAATTTATAACATTAATCATGATTTTTGTCTAATTTTGTTATTTGTTTTCTACATGTTTTTCGGGCTCATAGATGAATTTCTGTATAAGTGACCGATGAGCGTGCGCATAAAAATCAATTGACTAATAATGGTTCTGTCTCCTAAATTCTATTCGAGATTGTTTTCCCGAGCAAAAATATACAGATTGCATATATTCACCCCCATTCAATCATCGCATTAAGCATTAGTGGAATCGGACTTGCCAACCGCACTCCGGGTAGAGATCCATATTATAGCTGAATTTCGATAGTCTTCGAATTATATTTGGGACGAATACCTTTTTTACGAGCCGATGCAACTCATTGTATTATTTTTACTGCTATTACCAAATTTTTTCCAAAATTTATAATTGTTTAATAATATTTAATTCATAAATTTAGGCTGAACGATGTTTTCATATTTTCTATCAGATCTGTTCCGGTGGTAAACCAGAAATCAACGAAATGGTGATGATTTCTACTAATCCATACGACTACAAATTTTGCTCTATTGGTGAGATCAAAGTACCTTCTATCAATGACGTAGAAGAACTTAATGCTACTGACGAATCCTTCGATATTCTTGGTTTTGATGCCACTGAAAAAGCCGCAATTTATCGAATAACTGCAGGTATTTTTACTCCGAAAATTTTGACTCATAATAACTACAATTTGTAGAAAAATATACATAAGTAGACATTTGAAACTCGGATTGAAAACTATTTTTGCAAATGGAGTAACTAACAGATCGGCCTTTGTTATCAATTTTGATTTTCTAGAAATTTTAAAGACGTCAATATTTAATACATGTCAATAGAATTACAGAGGACTTAACAATCATGTTCACTTTGATTGCCGTTTTTTGAACCATCTTTTTTGATACTTTATTTATTCTTATTAAAAAATAAACCAATTCATTTTTTTAAATGCAGAAAAAGCCTTGATCGCTTCTCTATACCGTTGCAAATACGAAATTCGCCGAAAGCGTTAATTTGGCAATAAAACGTCTAAGTTAATTAAAGTTTTAATAACAAATAACACTGCGTTTGTTATGAATGAAGTCATTTTTATAGATTTAATTTCTCTAAGTATCTTTTTAAGAATGTTCGTTGAATTTATGACGTCATTTCGAACGCTTACGCGGTTTTCTTTTTTTGAAGAAAATCTTTATTTTTATACCCATATCGCCGAAAATTTCTGCGATATCGACCCGACCCCCGGTAGCCCCACCTTGTTCTTCACAAAAAATCTAAGATGTTGTTATATCATAAATCAAACATTATTTTAAGGTCTCATGCATTCTGGAAACATGACTTTCAAGTGCAAACCAAGAGAAGAACAAGCTGAACCCGATGGTCTTGAGTCCGCTGAACTAGCCGGTTTCTTGCTCGGAATGGGTGGTGCTGACTATACCAAAGCTTTGTGCAATCCAAAAGTCAAGGTCGGAAACGAATTTGTCACCAAAGGTCAAACTGTTGAGCAAGTCTACTATGGTGTCAAGGTAAATTCACATGTTTGAAGGAAACCAAATTTTAAATTTTTCATATCATGAATTTCACGCAAATTCAGATCGCGATTAATTATAAATCTAAAAAAATGTACCAATTTGGTCATTATGGTTCAGAGATCACGATAAATTCAATTCACTTATTTTGATATCGTGACACTTTTAAAAAATTGATAAATAAAGCCTTAAAAATTTCAAAATGTGTGATAATTGGCTAAAAACAATTTTATAGAACAAATTTTTGTTTTCAAACTGTTTTTCGTATCAAACGATTATTAAAGATAATTCTAGCTCGTTGCATGGTAGTCATTTTGAAGTGAATTTCGAGATCTTTATTTATTTTGCAAGGTCTAAATGCCGGAAGAGAGCTCATTTTCACTTAATCCATCCACAAATTTAGTATAATTTTCAAAAAATGGGCCTTTTTCCCGGATTTAAGATACTATTATTTATCGAACTAAAAAAATCATTTTTACCTGGTTAAATTTATCTTGAAGCTCAACAGTTATTTAAGTTCCTATTTTGTGCCCTCAAATTTACTGAGCTTGATGAAAAATAATTTTATATATTTTTTTTCATAACAAAGTTGTGACATGAATGAGCTTACAAACTAAAATTCAGGCTATTTGCAAAGCTGCTTTTGAACGACTTTTCAATTATCTTGCTCTAGTTATTAACAGAGCCTTGGCTACTGATCTCCCAAGATCATTCTTTATTGGTATTTTGGATATTGCTGGCTTCGAAATTTTTGAATTTAACACGTTCGAACAACTGTGCATCAATTTCACCAACGAAAAACTTCAACAATTTTTCAACCATTTCATGTTCGTTCTTGAACAAGAAGAGTACAAAAAAGAAGGTATCGAATGGGTTAGTGGGAATAAAAAGTACAAATAGGATAGTCTCCTTTTTTATTAAAATTTATTGATTATTTCTGAGAAATTATATTGGCGAAAATTATGGTGAACTATGTTATGATTATTTTATTACGGGGGCTTTAGTCCGTATCTCATCAATTTCATATCATTTATATAACCAATACTCCTCAATAACGTCAGCATGATGAGAAATGTCCATGGAATTTATTTTTTTATCTAAATTAACGAATAATGGACCTCAATTTAAGGAGGTGAAGGAGGCGACTTTTTCGGCATATTTTCACTTTAAGGAAAGATTGTGAGAATACCGGACATAGTAAAGATAAAAAGACAGAAAATCTTGATGCTCGAACAATTTGAAGTCGAGACAAAAAATTTATAATCATTTTGACATCATCAGTTAGAGCTATAGAGCAAATTTTCAAAACACGCAATATGCTATCTCCTCTTTGGTTTTTCATTGGCTAGTACCAATAATTCGTTTTTCATAATTTATTGAATTAAGAACAAACGATTTCTATCGATTTTTTAAATTTGCCCTAGAATGCTCTCTATCGCGAATTTTACTGATTTTCGAGACCTTTTTTTAAAACTTATCTTCTCTCAATTTGTATACAATTTTAATCCGATTTGAACGGCAGATAGTTTATATGAATGAGAAAAATTGTGTTCGTTTAAATGTCGAAACAAGAAGTGTGTCTCTCACACTGACCATGAACATGCACACTAGACAAAATTGACAGTGAGTCAAAAATGATTATTTTCTATTTAAATATAAGATATTCACTATTATACTTAAAAAGCTATGCCGATTTCATTATTTTTGGATATACTCTATATGATATAAAGAATCTGAGCATCTAAGAATCTCTATTAGAGATACTCTCGAAAATTTTCAAATTTTGAAGAAATTTCTGGAAGTGATACAAATTTCTCGTAAAATCCATTAATTTTTTTAGTCACTTTATTAAGAAAACATATAAAATTTTGCAAATTAATGTTCCAAACGGCTTTAACAGGTCGCTCCGTCCACTTCCTTGAGGTGGTCGTCAGTGTTAAAATTTTAAAAATTGCAAAGAAAATTAAATAAGGGTTTTTTATGATGATGTCATATCCGAAATCTTTTTTTTCTTGTGAAATGCAATTAAACTGATAAATATCATTCCAAAGTATTGTGCATTTTTGCTGTTATTCTTCATGAAATTATTGTTTTTTATCATGTTCATGTCACTTTTTGTGGTTTCAGCGCGACGAAGGTATGAAATACATTTGATTTAATGATTCTTAAAAATAAGTGGTTTCGGCAATGTAAGACACACATATCCATGAGAGCCCATTGTGCGTTTTTGACACATTAAGTATGCCCTCGAATCTTTGGGAAAGTGTTTTTTTCACAGACACTACCCCTTTGAAGGCCGCATTAATTTTTCAAGACAAAGTTTTGAATGTATTTTCAGGTTATGATTGATTTTGGTATGGATTTGGCTGAAACTATAGAACTTATCGAAAAACCACTTGGAATCATGTCCATTTTAGAAGAAGAATGCATGTTCCCAAAAGCCACAGATCTGACTTTCCGAGACAAACTTTTCATGCAACACATCGGTAAAAACGATAAGATCGGAAAACCAAACCCAAAAAATCACAAGAATCCAAACGTCCCAGGCCCACATTTTGAACTTTTCCATTATGCTGGTACTGTTGGTTATAACGTTACTGATTGGCTTTTGAAAAATAAGGATCCTCTTAACGGGTCAGTTGTAGGACTTCTTAAAAAATCATCCATGAAAACTCTTGCTGAAATTTGGTCGACCTATATTTCATCAGATGATGCTGCTGATGCGAAAAAAACGGGAGGTGCGAAAACAAAAAGACAAAAAGGAGGATCGTTTCAAACTGTATCGGGTCTTCATCGGGAATCATTGGGCAAGGTAATAAGCAGTATCACTTGAAAAAACACCGAAATATTTCATTCATCGATTCAATTTATATTTTTGCATCGAAACCAGTTGGTTTATAGTGAAAATTGATTAAAAAAATTTATTTTCGCAACATAAGTTTATAATTGCATACGATTTTACTTCAAATATGTAATTCTTACGGAGTTATTTTTTTCATCAAAAATTACAGAAGAAAACTAGCTGATCATAAAAATTGAACGATAATGAATATTTCATTTTTTAGCCAATTGAGCATTTTTTTCTAATTTTTGAATTTTTTTTGAAAATAATTGAGCTTTTGGAAGCAAAAATGACAAATTAGAAAAAAGGATTACATTTCATCGACTCAGCATTATTTTCGGCAGTTGTTAAGTAATTCAATCGTAAAAATACGTAAAATCCCAAACTTTTGATCACGTCACAATCGAAATTTTTCTATCGCAATCTAGTTTTATTATCAAAATTATTTAAGTTGATGGCCAACTTGAGATCTACTCAACCTCATTTCGTTCGTTGCATTATTCCAAACGAGATAAAAAAGCCAGGATATTTGGAATGGAATTTGGTTCTTTCATCAACTTCGTTGTAATGGTGTATTGGAAGGTATTCGCTATTTGCCGAAAGGGTTTTTTTCCTTCTCGAGTTCAATATGAAAGAGTTTGCTAAACGATATGTATCTTGTTTCGCTTCTGCTAAAAAAAAAAAAGATTTTCTGTGATTGGAAAGTTCAGTGCAGAGAAATTTGTGATGGAATTGAACTTGAAGATTGGAAGGCATAAATTTGGACATACTAAATTTCTCAAGGCGAATTATTGGAGTCTTGAGGATAAACGAGATGAAAAAATTGCCGCCATTTTCTGACGGACGCTTCAAACTCATATGGCGACATAGATTAGCACTTCTTAGTTATCAAAATATGATCAAACGACGAGATGCGATTGAGTTGCTACAGACGCAATATCAGGAGACTTTTAATACTTGAAGGTAACATAAGCATGACAACAAAAGTTAAATTTGAAAACGTTTTATTAAAAAATGTCATTAATTCTTTGAATAATAAGCAGACTTTCAGACGAACATAGATTTAAAAAACTGATCATTAAATGTCCCACTCAAACAAAATTTATGAGTTGGTCATATTTATTAATCAATTTATTGTTAAAAAAATCGCTCAATTAATTAAGTGGTCGTATGTTTATTTATTTCGTTAGTTTAGAAAAATGAATATCGCAATATTGTTCTGCTAGTTCAGAATAAGACTAAAAATTTCAAAATTTTCAAACTTCACAGACAAAGGAACTAATTTTTGGTCCACAATATATCTTATTATTTTAAAAATCATACAGCATGTCATATTTTTGCTCCCATGGTCTGTTTTTGCAAAAGCTTACCTCCGCCAATCAAAACGTTGTCATTTGGCAAATACGTAAAATGTGACATTTTGTTAATCTAAAAGAGTTTGTTTTTGCCTTTCAACATGTTTTTTATCAATTACAAAAATCTGTCTTATTTTACCAACTTATAAATTGCACAATATGCTCACAACTTAA